>CM042442.1:10879290-10974290 GCA_023631565.1 Gymnocephalus cernua | reverse complement strand
TTGCTAAGGCCATACGGTCAAAATTAAATGATTTTATTAATAATGTAATAGCAATAACGTATAACAACAACTTATTTCACCAGTAAATTGCTGTTAAACGACAAAAACAAGCACCAGATGGGAAAAGTAACTTTGACCACGAGACTTCAATCAGTTTCAAGTGAACGCACCGCAACGTTTTTCTCTTTCTAAATAAAATGAATGTGAATAATGATTCTCATTGAAGTGTTCCCATGATCGCTGAGGGAAATTATTGTTTAAAGTTTTTAGTTCACATGCTCAAGAGTCAGAAATAACAAAGTCGGATTCTGATTACAAGACAAAGTTCAACACTTTACCACAGCACACAGTTTGACAAAAATAATCCGAGTGACAGTTTATATGGCAAGTTTCCAAAAGGTGTTATACATGAAGATTTTTTGCCAGATGAAACAAGACATTTTGGCATAAGAAAAAAAAACAGTAAACGCAGAAAGGACCAGACTGTAGAGTGACTCATGTTCTCTCCTCTTTCCACAGCCATCAAGGTGAACTGTCAGGGCTCATGTGGGATCTCCAACAAAATGAAAGACGCCTCGTGGACTCTGGAGGAGCAGTACTTCAACAGCACGCTGTCTGTTGCTGACAAAGGTGATGACAGAAAAAGCTTGATAATGTCTTTGTTTTTCTGCTGGTTGTCCTCATCTAAACACACAGGTGCATGAATGGTGACCTTTATGTGCAGGCTTTACATTTGTATTCTAAGAAGCACACCAATATGTTTACATGTTTTGCCCATTTGGTGCACACACTGTGAAAAATCGTGAAGACTTGCTACTTCGTAGATAACCCATCTGATGTGTACTACAGTGAATAGAAACCAATGGCTGCCTGGAAGTCAAGGAAAACTGGTTAAACATGAAAAAAAAAAACACTGGTATGGTCCTTTAAGAGCAAAGCACATGCACCTGCAGATTCTCAACTGACATGTATTATGAAACAAACAGTTTCATCCCTCTCCTCTGAGAGCACTGAAACTTCCCTGTACTAACAACACTGTATGAAGTGATTGAAGCCTTTCTGACTTTCCCCCTTATTTGTTTTATAGAAAATCTGCTGCAACAGGCTTAATGTCACAATGGCAGCAGCAGGTTTTTGCAGCCATGTAGCGAGGAGTTAAAGCCTCAATCAGTCAGAGTAGCAGTCCCCTGCATGCTGCCTCTCTGAGGTGAGAGGTGTTTGGCAGTGTCTGTTTGGAGATCTCCCCCCCCCCCTCCCCCTCCCCCCCCTGGGTACCACCCTGCACTGATGCATGGCTCACCCGTGGAAACGAGAGCTTAAAGGGCCTTTTGTTGTGAGCATCATCTTCCATCTTTTGTATTTGTTGCTGATGCCGCCCACAGCCAGAAGGTGAAATGTGCCACGCATGCATGAAATGTGTTGTAAATGCAAATCACACTGTGGGACTTAACGGCAGTCATTGGAGCATGTAATCCATGCTGGTTAAAACACCAAGAAGCAGTTCAATGTTTAACTCACAGGACTGTGTGCTTCAACACGTGATAATGCATTTATTCAAGTAATGTAATTGTAAGTAGAATGTTGTATTGCTTGTGATTGAACATTTATGACAGCTATACTTTCTAGTTAAGTTGCGAACTATAAATGTACATACAAAATATAATGCAATATTATAGATTAAACTACAGCAGCAGCATATAAAGTACATCAAATTAGCTTGATCAGATACAACATTAAAATACAGCTTGTTAATGCATCAGTTTTAACGATCCAATAATATAATATGCAGTACATGAAATATAGTGATCACACAAATCCTACAGTGGTACACAGAATAAATGGGCTGAAAGCAACACATAGACGGCACAAATGTTCACCAATTGTCTCATTTTCCTACAAACGAAAATGTATGCCATCTGAAAATCACTAAAACCACTATAATGAAATCATCGTTACTTAGATTAAAATGACAGAATTCTCTGGGTTTGAAAATAGTTGGAAACATTTATGATAATGTAAGTACAACTAAAAATTTATATAACATAGGTAAAGTCGTTTTTAGACATTTTAATGCACAAATATTTCATATATCTTTAAAACTGCAATAACTACGTGGCAGTGAGGCAGTGGAAACAGTTTGTGAACACAACTTTGGAGTGTATGAAAACCTCAGCACATACTGTAGAAACAAGACTACCTGCATGACTGGACACGATTCGGTGAAAGTGAGAAAATGCTTTTTGTGATTTGAATGAACTGACCGTCTAATCTCAAATTTGATTTGTGACAAACTAAAATGTATCGGTTAATTCCACTTGTTTAGAGTGTAACTGCTTTGTGTCGACATTGTACTGTTATATCGAAGAATTCAAATCATTTTAGTGCTCTGCTCCATTTTAAGATAAACTAGCAGAGAGTTGCACCTGTTGCAATATATTTTGTATATGTTATAGAGTAGACCTTTTATGAGGTCAGATTTCCTGTTGCAATGAATGGGAGATTCACCCCTTTTTCTCACAAAATGCTTGTACTATAAGATTCTCAAACTGAAACTGCAGATATTTTGCATTATTAAATACTATTTATATTGTAGTATTTAGTGTAGTGTTATGATATTTGTTACTGATTAAAACCTGAGATTCTCCCACCTTTCTGTTCTATCTTACATTCTTATTATGAACTTAGGTGATTTGAACGTGTCATGATCACAACAATGCATAATATTGTACCATTGGGCGTAAGTTTGCCTCAGTTGAACCGGGAAGTGAAAATTGGGCTTCAAAGCAGGCTCAGATTACTCAGACTGAACCAACAAACGGGCATGGACATGAACACACCCTTCCCACACAGTAATATGCAGACCTGTTAGCATAATACTGCATGAGCTGAAAAGGTCTTGTGCTATTTACAAAAGAAAATGCATGTGCATTATCTGCAGAGTGCCAAATGGTTGGTAGATAAGTAGATTAAATTGGGCCGGGCTGGAGCCTATGCTTTTCTATGTCATTAGGGGACGCTTAACTTAGCACATCTTTAACAATGTATGTAGTTTAACACTTTTCATGTTTTAATTATTCAAACAATGATTTGGTAGCTTTTAGATATAGAACATAATCCTAAATGAGGTGATTGTAAGAACTTGTGAACAGAAGAACTTTCATGGGGTTTCCTTTTTTCTGTCAGTGGGTTTCCTTAAAAGCTCCCTAGCAGATCAGCAACCTTAGTCTATGTGGCGGAACTGCACCTTAACGCTGGTATAGTAAACTTACAGCAACTCAAGAGTTTTAGACAATGTTATTGTACAGCTGCTTGTTTGTAGACAACATTTAACTTGTTTTCTTTTGTAAAATTAAGAGGTGGATTTACCTATTTGTGTTTCCTTAAGTAAAGTATTGAAAAAGTATAATTTTAATATTTGTACAGAAACTATTGTGTATGCTATTGTTTCGGTGCTAGTCTGAGAAATTGTAAAGTGAATCAAACTGTGAAAACAAAAATCTCTATCCATTAGTTTATAAAACTATGTGGTGTGCAAAAACTTTGCGGTAATAAATATAAGAAGTAAAAAAACAAATAAAACAAAATAAATACCACCATATGCCACATTTTGCACGCATGTACACAAAGAGTATAGTGTAAAACTCCAGGCACTCCACACTCCCAACAGAGAAGGACATAAATAATTCATTACACACCATCCCTCTGTGCTCCCCCTTTATCTCTGCCATATTTCCGTATCCCATTCTCTTTCCGAAAATGGGCCGCTCTGCCCCCAAGGGCTGAGCGGCACAGGCAGAGCGAGACAGGAAGGGTGACGGAAGACCACCACACACACACACACACACACACACACACACACACGTCTACACAAAGCAAGCAACAGTCACTTTGGTTGACTGATAATGTGGTATGCCACAGATGCTTGGCGGTTGGAGGAGTGAAGACCAGTGATCCGCTCTTCATCCTGTCACTGTTCTCAGTTTAGGACCTTCAGGAATTAAGGATCTCCCTCCCACTGCTGCAGTTGGGTTGTGGTTAAACCGACAGCTTTATATTTAGACCATGCTTGAGACAGACTCACTGTAGCATTTCCTGTCTTTTCATATTTTTTTGTTTTTTCACTGATGACACTTTACACATCTCTGAATTTGTATAGGTCCAATATGTAATACTGACAGCTAGTGTTTAAAATAGTTACTGCAGTGCAAATTCAAAATACTGGAGAGAATTGTCTCCCCCGCCTCCTTCTCCCCAGACTCTTAAGTTCACGGAGGCTGCCAGGCTGAGGCCGCAGCATCCAACAATGTTGCTAGACGCTTGTCTCACATAGCCAGACATTACTTCACAGTGGAGTAGCTAACGTTAGATGCTGGCTATATTGACAGACATAAAAGCCCATGCTCACGCGGAGCTCTGTACCTAACTGACAGACAGACCTCTTCGGCTTAGAATTACGGTAGGAACCACAAAAAATACCACTACCTTGCCGTCCTTTTCCACCCAACTGAAATACACACTTTATTGGCTTAGAATTACGGCAACAAGCGCTAAACACACTGAAATCTCATGGTCCTCTCTTCCCGATCTACAGCCACCCTCTCTTGGCTTAAAATAACTCACCGTTGTCGGCTATGGCCGCTGAACAGGCGACATATTGTAAACAGACGTGGCCCGCTTGCCGTTAGCAGTTAGCAGGGTTAGCATGGCGGCGTTAGCCAGGACCAGTCGGGATCACTTTACTGGCTGTGTCTCAATTGTTTTTGCAAGTAATGAACTCGGGTAATCTAGCTAGCTATATAATTCAATGTGACTACACAAATGTTGAAATTACATAACATGCCCGTCCCTTGTAGCCGTGATAAATTAGCCTGAAGCTAATGCTTACGTGTTCAGGAGGAAATTAGCCAACTCTGCATTAGGGATGCACCGATCCACATTTTTTCACTTCCGATCCGATCCCGATACCTGAATTTGGATATCGGCCGATACCGATACTATTCCGATACCAGAGCTGTGTTTGCTTTAATATTATTATTACCATTATTGTTAATTTTATATGATGCTGAAATAAACTCCTCTCAACGGGCAAGTATGATATGGACGTACGTATGCATGTATGTCCCAAAAGGCAACTTGAGCTAAGTATAAGGTCAGAAAAGGAAGTCAGAAAAACAGGAAAAATCTCATTCTGAAAACAGATATGCAACTGTAAGGGTTTCAAATTGACTGTCATGTCAATATTTATTACATTCCCAAAATGTCAAATACTTGAGTCTTGAAATATAAGAAAAGTGCAAGTGTAAAAATCTCTCTCACACACACACACACACACACACACACACACACACACACACACACACACTATCAATAAAACAGCGCGTGAACAGCGCAAATCAAGCACACTGGCTCTTGTAGCATCAACAAATCAACGTTTTAAAATGTCAAATATCTGAAATATAAGAAAAGTGCAATAACTGTAAACATCTTACACACACACTTAGTTACACACACACACACACACACACACACGCATACATACACACACACACATACATACACACACACACACACACACACACACACCTCTGTTTTCACGGCTGCGCAGCGGCTGCTCTGAAACAGCGGCCGCTGGGACACGTACGATCCGGGGTCTCTGGAGGACGTAACAACGGGGAAATGAAACTCCAAAAGCCGGCGACAACACCGGCAGACAGACGGTTGTGAAAGTCCTGTTTTGGTTTTGCATTTTGCTGTCTTGCTCTGCGGTGTTTCCACTGTGAAGTATTTCCAAACAGCGGACACACAGGATAGCATCGAGCTAGCCACAATGCTGCTCATGCTACTATCCTGCTAGCTGGCTGCAAACTGCGGAATGGACTTCCTGAGCGGGGGCGTGTCTCATAACTCTGTGTCTCATTGAGCCGCGACTCCGTTCAGGAAGTCTATTCCACAGTTTGCAACACAGCCAACCAGCAGACCAGCCAGCAGGAATCACTTTTGGAGCCATTTCAGCAGACAACGTTAAAGTGCAGACATGGCTCTTGGTATCGGAAATCTCCGCAGGTTGGATCGGGAAAATCCGATACCTGAATTTCGCTGGTATCGGCCCCGATACCGATACTGGATCGGATCGGCCCCATCCCTACTCTGCATCCTTTTAGGCTCTAAGTTGTCTCCATCTTTCAAATACATCTCCAATATTTACCCAAGGTTTTTAACGTCTCTGGCAAACTGTTAGAAATCTGACGTTTTTTTTAGGTTGAGTGGAATCTATCTCCATTGATCCTGTTCGTTTGTTTGCTGCTTTCATGGCTGTACTAACGTTACAGCTGTAGCGCGCTGGGTTTACCTGTTTAGAGGTATATCTGGCAACCCGGCCTGGCTGTCAAACTGGGCAGTTGATAACAACACACAGGCCAAAACATAAACATAAATTCCGTCACGGAACGGAAATTTCAAAAGGAGAAAATACTGGCATTAGCATTGTTGTCAGAAAAGATAGTAATTCAACTTAGCATGTTTTCTTAATATCTGATGACGCATTGGGGTAATTTTTAGATTTATTACAGTAAATATATTACACATTGGACCTTTAAGCAAAGCCATTGCAACATTGTTTTCTTTCAGTTTACTAAATGAGAACAGACTTTCAAAAGCACTATCAACTACAAGGCCTTACATATGTGACCATGTGTTATATTTAAGGCTCTGACACACCAACCCGACTGCCGACCGTCGGCAAAAAAGGCAGTCGGACTGATCAGTCAGCTCCCGTCTCTCAAAAAAGTGCCTCGGAACACACCGAAGCGACGCCGACTTAAGCGTACGTTCTGCGTGTGCGCGAGACGTAATACGTCTCCATAACAGCGGGCGGCGCTAATCTGTATTGTCGCCCAAAAAATTTAAACCGGAAATGACGGAACATCTCTCCAGACCTATTAAACACAGGGCACGCTGTCGTCAGTCATTGTTTTCATCAGAGAGTGTTGATAGTAGTCAAGAAGGATCATTGTTGTCATTAGTCGCTGAACTGAAGAAAATATGATGGCTAGTAATAAGAAGATACTGGCGTTGTCAGCTCTTGGGCTTCTTGTGGAAGAAGCACTGATTCGCTAGTCAAGGGCTAGCACTCCACCAATCAGATTGGTCATTGAGTCCGACTGCCCATTGGCCGATTCAGCGAGTCAAATCGGCCAAAATGGATGCCGACGGCTCCTCCAACTGACAACGGCACGGAGCACACTCGTTTTGTTTCTCAGTGTGTGCTTAGATATAGATTAAAACATAATAAGAACTGTGAAATATATGTAAATACATATTCTGTTATACATATGTACATAAAATGAATACAAATAAATACACAATAATTAGAGCCCGACCAATAAAGGATTTTTAAGGCCGATATCGATACAAATATTTGGTGATTTAAAAATCCGATATTCCGATATATCGGCCAATATATATTTTAAAACAAAATCCAGAAACGCATAACAAAACATGAACAGATTTCCCTAACATGAGTTATTTGTAGTTATTTGAGTCCTCACTAAAATAATATGATAATGCAGTTTAAAAATAAACTCGTTTGTTTTATTGTCACAACAGAACAGAGGAACATCAAAATATTTAATTTAAGTTCTGATAAATAAAATGTATAAAAATACAAATTTAAGATATTAATCTTAAAGGGTTAAACGCGAGTGTTGCCGATATATCTGGCTCTAATAATAATTAAATAACTACTAAATTAAATGAAGCAAAACAAGTTAGAATTTGCCCAAATGTTGGCATTTGCAGTGGAGCAGGTTCATTTACATAGAAACATCATCAATATGATTTTTTTTATCAGCATTTCTTACTTCTGGAACAGAACCTGGAAGTTACAGTTAGACTTAAGGAATACGTCGCCCTCAAAATGATCATTTCTATATCAATTACTCACACTGTATTATGGAGAAAATTTGTTTTGAAGTGAAGTAATAGATGGATTCTTTGTTCACCGTGGAGACATGAGAGAAAAACATTTTTTTTCTTCAACAGTTCAGGGTAACAGGGTGAGTAATTGATATACAAATGATCATTTTGAGGGTGAGGTATTCCTTTACAGTCTTTATAGATCTTTCTTGTAGATTGCCCTGTCCCTCCAGTGTCATAGTCTTTTCTAGTCATTAGTGCTGTAGGTAGAATGGGTTTGAATTGTCTATGATTGATATGGTTAGCTGGATACTCAAATCTGGTTAGGTTTAGTATGCTAAAGTTAGGAATCTCAGCTTGTTTTATACAATATATGATCTAACATACCCCTTTTAATTGTTTTCCTTCATCTTGTTTTTCTGCCTGTACCCATGTTAGCTTGGCTCTCTACAGTTGAGTATATAAAGTAGCTGAGGTTTAGAGCATTACTGCTTCTTCAAGCAGTAAACCTAATGCAAATGAACACGCACACAGTCTGAGCACTAACGGAAGAAGTTGTGCCCGTTGCTAATGAGGTGAGACATGTTGCTGTCTGGGACAATTTAATTGGGTTGTCAGCTCATCTAGAGAATTAATAAGCTGACTCCCTCAAGGTGCTATCAGTATGGCAGGGATGGAAAGGCCCTTATTGGTGCCTTATGCTCTTATCACTTTAACTGAGCTTGTGATGAACAAGTACGAGAAAATTGTACTTAACGGGGTTTGTTTTATTCCAAAACACCTCTTCATACTTCAGGAGCACTTCCTGTTGAGATCCTCAGAATGCCACATATGCTTCTGGAAACAAAGCAAGGTCTGAACCAGTTTACCCTGTCTTGTCTGATAACATCAGGAATACAGAGTTTGCAATCTGATATTGTTGCACTTCAAGTTTTTTTTTTTTCTTCTTCTGCACTGCTGCTTGATTGAGCTGATGTGTAAAAATACGATTCATAACATTAACATTTTATCTATAGGGGCAGACTTGGCCCAAAGATGCTGACCCATAGATGTTGTTTCAAAGCAGAAGAATGCACTCAGTCTTGGGTCGATCACAGCTGGCCCCACTCTGCTTATAAATCATTGATTAACTTTGCTGAGAAGTTCTCCAACTTTGCCAGCTGCACGTGTTGGCCGACACAAGGCCAACAGATCGTCACTTCCTCTGACACTGGCTGATTGGTTTCTGTTGCTAGTTTCGTTCACAACAGAAAACACCTCGGCTCTGCTGTCTTTGAACAACAAAGCCTGTTTGTCTCAGGAACTCCATCCCACTGGGAAGTAGCTGATCCCCACAGGACATCTAATGTTTGCTAAGGGATATGTGAAGTCGAAATAAAGCCAATCAGACACAAAAACGCTCATAATAATCACTATATATGCACCCATAAATGTCATTTGCATTTTTTTCCTTCTTTTGTGTCTGTGTAACTGATAATCCTTCCTTTTATTTACAGGAACCCTGGCTGCGGGCGAACACAATTTCCCCTTTCAATTTCTCATTCCAGGTAAGTGTGGGATTAACCCTGATGACCCGTTTAACCTCATTCCTCCATGGTGGGGGCACGCCTTCAGTTTCTGTGATCGTTTTCCAGGTCCAGATGACGTCAGTAAAATGATCATGCAGGTGTGATAACATCTGATAAGTTTTTCTAGTATGTATACTTACAAAGTGTTCAGCCCTAAGCCCTTTGTCTCCGACACAAAGCAGACACACACAGATCTGTGATAGCAATGGTGTGTAAAGGATCATTACATAGTTAATGCTTAAAAGATTTGTCAGGAGCATGCCAATTGTGTGCCTCCGCGTGATAGTTCATTTTTATTACCCGTGCCACTTGTTAACAAACACGCAAGTTGATTTTTAACCGCTGGTCGACAAATGACAACACCACAATGACGTAAAGATCAGCTGGACATACATGGAACCTGTGAGGGCACACACAGTGCAGTATCTGTCTAGGATCTTACACTCTCTCAGGCGTGGGCTGAAGCCCAGGGGGTGGTGGGGGGGGTTGTGTTATTTTTAGTTCCCTGTTGTGCAGTCAGTGTTTAATTGGTCTTCATGCCCCCATGCTTCGCCCTCCCTGCCTTTCAGGCCCTCAGACTGGAGAGCATCAGCACAGGGCATGTTAACTAGAATGTAGTGAGAAGTGGCTCATTGGGGAGTCAAGTGTCTCCTGCTGCCCCCTGCTGGTACAGCAAACAGATATGCTCTTATACGTATGTCTTCGAAATAGACTTGGCAGGAAATGAAGTGATTAGGTATAATGAGCCAACCTGACTTTTAACACTGGATTTAGAGAGGTGGCGATGATAATGAGGTTTTTATTTTCTTTGAGAGATATTCCTGTGTAGATATGAAAACGTGTCAGCATCAAAACACATATAATACATACGTGCAATGATAGAAAATCGTGGTGATAAAAAAATATCAATTAAGTGTGGTAATTAATTAAAGAAAAGCAAAAATGTCATCTTGTAAAGGTTGCGCTCTCTTGGAATGACAAGACTGTTTCGCAAGTATAATAACAACAAAGTTGAGTTGAAGAAATGTTAAAAGGACGGCATAAATCAAGGCCAACCCTAGATGACATGAAAGAACAATTAAACAAACCAAACCAGTTGATGGAAACGCGCCTAATTATCCTTTTTCGTGACATTTCAAAAGTTTGCTTATGTAGCAGTGTTTTTTTTTTTTTAACCCTTGCATTGTCTTCCTGTCTACTATAAACTTGTTGTCCTTCGGGTCAAAATTGAATTTTTGGCGCTTTTTCCGACGTTTTTGTCACTTATTTCAACACTTCTTTTTATTCATGGTCAATAAACCTCATTTATATGATATTATAACTAATTTTTGAGTTTAAACGAAGCAGAAATTATGAATTATTTTGACCAATAGTTAAGATCAGAGGATGCTGAGTGGATCACAGACTGGTTTATGTCAAAGTTTAGTCAGGATACTGTTTTGAAACTATTCAAACAATCTCAAATGCTATAAAATTTAATTAAACACCCAAAATGCAATGAAAGTAATCATTAATTTTACCTGTGAAGAATGTTGTATATAACATGCATCCATGTTATTTTTGGGCAATTTGTGCGCACAACAGAAACATTGCTGGCTAGTTAACCGCTTAACAACTCAACAGCAGTTAACGTTAGCCTTCTGCTAGCTAGTAGCTGGATTAAACACGATTAAAAAGACACTAAAGTTTGACTGTTTCTGCCGACTGCCGTTATCGGAACACAGACAAGAGACGGTGCATTCAATGAAGCTGGTAATCTACAGCCTCGCGGTGCATTCGTAGTTGATACCCTTTTAAATTTATTTCCTCAGCATATGTCATATTATTGATTGTTTATTTATATATATATATATATATATATATATATATATATATATATATATATATATATATATATATATATATGAACAGTGAAAATAATAATAAAATAGTTTTTTTTTACTTTTCACTAATGATGATTATTCATTTGAATTGAAATATTTAAAATACTTTCACAGCAAAAATGATGTATGCAATTAATTTAGATTAATTAATCACAGTCTGTGATTAATTTGATTACATTTTTTAATCGATTGACAGCCCTAAAATAAACCCATATTTCTGATATAAACATTGAAAACGGGTCAAATTTTACCCCAGGACAACACAAGGGTTAATAGTTTTATTAGTACATTGGTACAAGTTCAAAGTCTGTACAAATCACAATTTTTCCATTTGTTTTTTTCATTTTCCCATCGATCCACCAACCCACCCCCCTCCCAAATGCCCAACAAAATTTTGCATGAGAATTTAATGGAAACAGGGCTGGTGTTTCCATTAAATAGTTCTATATGTTTTGACTGATGAAGGTGTGAAAAGTAGAACCTTTCACATTCAGTGACATGCACTCAGTTGTCAGTTTATTTGTTACACCTAGCTAAAACTAATGGTCTAATGCAACAGCCCTGCAATACATTCATCCTTCAGGAGGAAAATCTATAAAATGAGCAAAAATGATAAAGGCTGTCAGGAAAGGGAGAAGATCAGTAGAAATGGTTTTAGTGGAAAAGGACATGGTGGGGTTTAGAGGGTTGTTGGTCATCCTGCTGATGCTCACAAGTAGGTGGTTAGGGGAAGGAGCCTTGAGCAATGTCAGTGTCTTTTAACAACAGCTTGACAGGGAAGGACTAACAGAATTTCCTCTGACAAGCCCAACTCATTTATCTAGAGTCGAGGCATCGGGTGGTGTTCAGGCCTGATCATTTCTCACAGAGGGAACAAAGAAATGTAAAGGGAGGAGGAAGGCGTAGGCTGAGATAACACAATATAAGGACAGTACAAGAGGGATAAACAGGGTTGGATACAAATGGTGGGTGGCCTTATTCCAAAGGGACACAAGATACAATTGAGAAAGGAGAGAGAACAAAATAGATGAAAAAGTGATTTAAACTGTTATCCTTTGAAGATGAGCATGCATGAGCATGTAAGAATCTTACATAATAACCAGTTGAGCAGCTGATCAAATTCCATAGCAGAAGACAAGGCAAATGTCCTCCTGTTTCACTGTTGGTTTCTGAAATGAAACTGTCAACTGTGATACATTTCAAAACATCACCACTGAGCTGGGAGGAAGGAATTGGCTGCTACACTTCTCCTGACAAGCCAGACCTCCTGAAATTAAATAATGTTACCTCCAAACAAGATCCGTTCTCACAACCAATGTATCGCCATATTTAGAAGATGAACCCTTCTCCTCTTGATCTGTACTCCTCTGACAAGATCTAAATCTAGAAAAAAAGGTTACTTTGAACGTGTACAAACGGTACACAGAAGTCACGGGTTCGGTTCATACCTCGGTTCAGACATCACGGTTCGGTTCGGTACAATGGAGAGAAAAGCAAAACAAAAATGCAGAAGGCAATATTTTTTTATTGTGCATGTCTCAGGCTGTACCACCTAATGTCATACAGTCTCACCCCTGAGCTAGCTGCAACAGCCTGAAGTGTGTAAAGTAAGATGTAAACAGTAAACAATAAGTACCCTACATCTACAGACTCCATCTGTAACTTGTAAACAAAATAAGACAATCAGTTATAAAACTGAAAATACAGCATCTCTGTTCTCTGCAAAGATGAACTAAATTATCTGATTAATGCAACGTTATCACGACATCTCCTGGCCATTTTTCATCGCAGAAAGCTGCTCCCTGCCTGGCTAAAGCTATTATAGTTAGCCTAAAGAAACAAGGCGTCTGTCCCAACTAATGTTACGGTTCGGAGCTGCGACGCTGGAAACGTAACACTGATCTACAACAGCAGTCTTATCCACCACTCTCTCACCTGTACTACTGGAAATACTCGTCCTCAGTGCTGCTATCTCTGACTCACTAAAACTGCATACATAGGCGGAGCTCGGCTACATAGTCGACGCGCCAATCAGAGCTTCTGAGCTAAGGCGGAGCTACAGATTAGGTGTCCCTAAAGAACCCTTGTATCTAACAGTAGTTCCGCATTACATTAGTTCTGCATTACATTAATTAATTTGCACGGAAGTTTTATTTATTTTTATACCGTGTATTCTCTGTGTAAATACCGAACCGTACCGTTTTGGTTCAATACGAATACATGTACCGTTCCACCCCTACTTTGACATTTGGTGATTTGCAGGTTATAGGTCAAGCTTAAAACTGAGCTAAATTTGGATAAGACTAAAATATTTCTTAGGTCTCATATAACTGTTGTTTCAACTTTATAATTAGTTTCAACTTTATAATTAGGAACTGATACATATTGTAATTAGGGTTCAAAATTTACTTTTTTGTCCTCTAGCCAAATGGCTAGTGAATGTTCAAATTTGACCAGCCACTTTAATAGATTACCAGCATTTGGCTAGTAGATGGTGCTAATTTTGAACCGTGATTGTAATATAGTCATTTAAATGTTGTTGAGATTATGTTTATATGTAACATAGACATCCAAAGAAGACTCACATTCAGCCATGCTAGCAACTCTGTTAGGCTGTATTAAGGCACGGGGGTGCTTTCAGCTAAATGCTAACATCAGCATGCTAGCATGCTCACAGCGACAATGCTAACATGCTGATGTTATGCAGATACTGTACAATGTTAGCCATGTTCGCCTGGCTGTATTTAGTGATAAACCAGTGTAAAAGTGTTGGACAAATTGAAATTTGGACCTGATTATGACACTAATTGATCATTCAAGGGGTCACCAAAGAGATGACAACTCATCCTGAGGAGGAATATAAATGCCTGTACCAAATGTCATGGCAATCCATCCAAGAGTTGTCCAGACATTCCACACAAAATAACACAAATGTGAACATCTTGGTGGCAATAGAGGAAATGTCATGGGATCAGCAAAGTCATTAGGATTCATCCTCTGGGACCATGAATGGCGTTCATAGCCGCCCCAGTTTTAACGTAGGTGCCAAAATCTCTTTTGACATGCAAATCAACAAGTGCTTATTATGTTCCTAGATTCACAAGTCTAGCCTTAAACTAAATGTCAAGGGGCTGCTTGTTGAAATGAAGTTAGCACCTTGAAGTACAGCCATGTACTTCAAGCATGATGAACAGCAGCTCAAAAAGTCAGAGGAATGTATTTGTGTGAGTTCAAAGGATCAAGTCAGGCGATGCAATCTTCGGCCACGTCTGGTGTGTCTCTGGGGAAAGTTAGTGGTGCTTCAGTCTGTTCTTGCTACCAAACTGTCTGCAACAAAACAACAACACGTCTGGTTAATTCCTATTGACAGCAGTAACAGCCACTGGTCTCATTGACATTAACATCTGAATAAGGATCAGTGAAAAAAGGAACACTTGTAGTGAGAGAGTGGCTCAGCTTTTATTTTGACGACACATTAATCACCTTTTTGTACATGCTGTTTGTGAAATTTAAATGCAGATCATTTGTACGGAATGGATCATAAAACCCGTTTTGAATCTAATGTTTTTCTAATCCTTCCTCTGGCTGTGAATATCTCTCTCCTTCTGTCTGTCTGTCTGGCTGCTTCCTCCCCAAATAGTTATTTTTAATCTCACTCTCCTTAAATTTCCTTTCCTCCAGCCATTTCCCTCCCTATTTCCTCCTTTTCATTGCCCTTTCCTCGAGTCACAAGAACAATCAGTGTCCTTTTTCCGTTCAGGACGAAAGTGCAGGAATCCTTCTAAAAGGCTCCTCACATCTTGTGACAGCTTTGATAGAGGCTTGCATGGACAAGGACACATATTTCAGCCCTGTACTTCTCCCTACACATAACAATATAAAAGAAAATTATTAAAGTTTTAGCCTGATTAATCGTGCTTTATCAGACATTGCATTATTTGTTAAAGAACATGTTCATTGACAGAGCGAAACACAAAGTATACAGTATCTCACAAAAGTGAGTACACCCCTCACATTTTAGTAAATATTTCATTATATCTTTTAATGGGACAACACTGAAGAAATTACATTTACATTTACTTTGCTACAATGTAAAGTATTAAGTGTACAGCTTAATAACACAAACAAAAAAAAATAACAAAATAACTCAACACACAGCCAAACCGCTGGCAACAAAAGTGAGTACACTCCTAAGTAATGGTGGCCGGACAAAATATTAACTCTTTGGGCCCAATTTGGACATTTTCACTTAGGGGTGTACTCCCTTTTTGTTGTAATTTCTTCAGTGTTGTCCCATTAAAAGATATAATGAAATATATATATATATATATATATATATATATATATTGGAACAGCAAAGCATTTACCACTTTGTAATGTTGCCATTCCTTTTCACAACACTTAAAAGACATTTAGAGACTGAAGACACCAAGTGATGAAGTGTTTCAGGTGTAATGTTGTACCATTCTTGCTGCAAACAAGTCTTAAGGTGGGCAACAGTACAGGGTCTTCGTTGTCGCATTTTGCGCTTCAAAATGCGCCACACATTCTCGATTGGAGACAGGCTGGGACTGCAGGCAGGCCAATCAAGCACCCGTATCCTCTTCCTCTGCAGCCAGGACTTTGTAATGTGTGCAGAATGTGGTTTTGCATTATCTTGTTGAAATATGCATGGACGTCCCTGGAAAAGATGTCTTCTTGAAGGCAGCATATTGTGCTCCAAAATCTCTATGTACTTTTCAGCATTAATGGTGCCATCACAGAAGTGCAAGTTACCTTTGCCAAGGGCACTGACACAACCCCATACCATGACAGACCCTGGCTTTTGGACTTGTTGCTGGTAACAGTCTGGATGATCCTTTTCTTCTTTGGTCCGGAGCACACGGCGACCATTTCTCCCAAAAAATAACTGAAATACTGATTCATCTGACCACAGTACACGTTTCCACTGTGTGATGGTCCATCCCAGATGCCTCCGAGCCCAGTGAAGTCGATGGCGCTTCTGGACACTGTTAACATAGGGCTTCCTTTTGGCACAGTACAGTTTTAACTGGCATTTGTGGCTGTAACTACGTATTGTGGTACTTGACAAAGGTTTGCCAAAGTAGTCCTGAGCCCATGTGGTGATATCGCTTATAGATGAATGACGATTCTTGATGCAGGGTTGATGAGGGATCGGAGATCACGGTTGTTCAGCTTAGGCTTGCGCCCTTGTCCTTTACGCACTGAAATGCCTCCTCATTCCTTGAATCTTTTAATTATGTTATGCACTGTTGAAGATGAAATGAGCAAATGTCTTCCTATCTTTCTTTGAGGAACATTGTTTTTAAACATTTCAATAATGTTCTCACGTATTTGTTGGCAAACTGGCGATCCTCGGCCCATCTTTGCTCCTAAAGAACTAGACCTTTCTTGGATGCTGCTTTTGTACCAAATCATAATTACAATCACCTGTTGACATCACCTGTTTCAAATCATATCATTATTTAACCAATTTACCTGATTACTAGCCCTAAATTGCTCCTGTCCCAACCTTTTTTGGAATGTGTTGCAGGTCTGAATGACAGGAAAGGATGTATATTTACAAATGAAATTAAGTTGACCAGACAAAACATGAAATATTTTGTGTTCACATTGTCTGCAATGAAATACAAGTCAAAGTACATTTAGAAATTACTACTTTCTTTTTTTATTTGTGTTTTTCATACTGTCCCAACTTTTTCTGATTTGGGGTTGTATATATAGGGCTGTGTATTGGGTCACGATTCAATATATTGCAATATATTTTGATACTGTGCGTAAGGCGATATATTGGGAATTTCTTTAAAGTATAATTTTAGAAAAACTAATACCACTAGTGGTGTGTCTCAGCATAGCCATCTAGCAGTATGGGGGTTTAAACACAACATAAACATGAACCACTGTCACATGAATATTTTTTCATGTAAACTTAAAAAAAAAGATTGATATTGCGTTTTTGAAAATCGATACAGTATTGCAATACTCAAGTGTATCGATTTTTTTCTTACACCCCTAATGTGTGTGTGTGTGTGTGTGTGTGTGTGTATATATATATATATATATATATATATATATATATATATATATATATATATATATATATATATATATATATATAAATCAGTCAAACCTTTTCTGTCTTTGTCTTTTCCTTTTTCTTCTTTCTTTAATTTGTTGTCTCTTTTTTTACTTAACAAATATAAATTGAGATATGGACTTGACCTTTGAACTTGAATTTCTTTTCCTTATATAATAATTTTTACAATATATTGTATGCACATGCTTGGCTGTAACAACATCTGTCTACATTTATTTTGGTTGTGTTTAACAATTTATTTCTAAGCAAAAACACAGATTTCACATTTAAAAGTGATACCTTTGATTATTACATCAAACGTTTGGACTGTTTGCCCCAACATATCAGTTACTTTTCTCAGTGTTAAAGTCTGTATTGTCTTTTTCTCAATCCCCTCTTCAGTCACTCCCCCGACTTCCTTTGAGGGACCCTTTGGGAAGATTAGTTACCGTGTGAGGGTGGCCATTGACACACCACGCTTCTCTAAGGACTACAAAGCCCAGAGGGCCTTCTACCTACTCAACCTGCTCAACCTCAATGAGGTGCCTGACATTGAAGTAAGTGCTTACTGCACACATTTCTCTACTTAATCTAATTCTTTTTTTGCTCATTTCATCCTTTCACAAACTTTAATGTTGCTGTTCTGTTCTTTGAAAAAGTTTTGGATATATTGGAGAAACAGAAGGAGAAGAGACTTTGAAATGCTGTAATGTATCTCTTTATTTGATCAGTGTTTGCCTTGGTCGAGGCTTATCTAATTTAAATGCAGAGCAGGATCTAATTCATTTTTCCTCTACTCCCCTGCATTACTTTATTAGTAATTATTAGTTACTCTACCGGTCAAACGTTTGGGGTCACTTAGACATTTCCATTCCACTCCATTACAGACAGAATACCAGCTGAGATCAGTTGCATTGTATTTTTAATCAGGGCAGCAGTTTTCAGATTACATTATGTGTTTACATTTGCAAAAGGGTTCTCGACTGTTGTAGAAAGAAGTGGCTGATCTTTAATGCAATATCTACATTTCCCATTATCGGCAACCATTCATCCGATGTTCCAAAGGCACATATTCTGTTTACTAATCTGATATCATTTTAAAAGGCTAACTGAGAAAACATTGGAGAACCCTTTTGCAATTCTGTAAGCACATAATGTAATCTGAAAACTGCTGCCCTGGTTAAAAAAAAACAATGCAACTGATCTCAGCTGGTATTCTGTCTATAATGGAGTGCAATGGAAATTTCTAAGTGACCCCAAACTTTTGACCGGTAGTTTATTATTATTATTATTATTATTGTTGTTGTTGTTATTATTATTATTATTGTTATTATTATTAACTATATCATTCACTCTCTTCCCGTCATGACTGTCAGTTTCCTGAAACTCTGGAACCAAGCATGAATAGATTCTTAGCAAAGCATTGGCTAATGAGGCTTCTTAATTACTAACAACGCACAAACACACGTTTATCCTGCAACTCCGTCTCCGCAGCTTCCGAGTTATGCTGTGACCACTAAGAAGTTCAGCTACCTCCTGGTGAAGACGGGCACCCTGATGCTGAAGGCTCACAGTGACCTGAGGGGTTACATCCCGGGGCAGGTCATCAAGTTAGCCACTGAGATCCACAACAAGTCTGGGAAGGACACAGGATGTGTGCTGGCCAGTCTCATACAGGTAGATCATTGAAGTAGAGTATTAATTATTTTATTAATTATTATTTTATTTTTTTACCACCACACCTTTCTCTCAGGCTAACGTTTTGCTGCAGTGAGTCATCTTTGAAAATAAGATTTAGTTTCACAAAGGCTTAATTGGCTTTATAATGTAGGTGTTGAGGACAACAACAAAAAAAAAACTAAAGAAAATAGATTATAAAAAATCTATCAAGAAAACAAAAAGAGAAATGAGAAACAGATCTGGATGTTTTTAGTCTTTGCCATACCCCAAATACAATTTAGTATGAGCACCACCAGTGTACACTGCCCCCCTGAAATTTCCATTCTAGGGATGTATTATACATCTCTGCTGGGACTCCAAAAGCTTCAAGCATAAGCTCAAAATCATAGCACTAATCCTTTCATGTGGGTACACATCAAATCTCTCGGTACCTCAATATTACAGGAACAGAGGTTCTCACGATCCATTTCAAAGGAACACTTTTCCTTCCAATAAGCTAGAGGTGGTTGAGGTGGTTTGCAGTCACTATAGCATCTTTTTATTTCACACCAGAAAGTGACCTATAAGACCAAGCGGCCTGTGTTCGACCTGCGGACCATCGCAGAGGTGGAGGGAGCCGGAGTAAAGGCGGGAAAACATGCCGAGTGGAGAGAGCAGATCATCGTCCCTCCTCTCCCTCAGTCTGCACTGGCCGGCTGCAGCCTCATAGACATCGACTATTTTATTCAGGTGGGTGTGGGTGTTGTGTGTGTTCATGATAATAAAGGAACATGTCATCCAGTGCAACAGTGTAGATCACTAATGTGTTTTTAGTAGTTTTGGGGAATCATTGGAGCTCTTTGGCACTCGGATACATCTGGCTATAAGATGATTTATTGGCAATAAGAAACATATAGAATATCACCAGTCTTATCCTTTAAGTCAGTTACAGATTTTAATTTTTATTGCAGAAACTTCTACCCAGATTTAAAAAAGAAACGGATCTCTTTCGACCACTGTTAACTTAGATTTAGTTTGGTTGGGTTTCCTGTTTCTGTTCACAGTAGATGAGGTTCTCACAGCTCAGAAAATTTAAAGTGAGGAATGAAAATATGAAGAAATGCAAATAAACTGCTGAGTCCCTTGAGCAACAATAAATGATCAAACTGCAGAGTGGATGTGTTCCAAATTGTATATTTTAACTCAGATTTTCTTCTGTATTTTGTATTATTAATTTTTTTAAATCAGATTTCTACCCAAAGTAAACACAGATAAATGCTTGATTTTAAAATAAATAAATGAATGAGCTTGAACTGTATTGCAGTATAAATTTCAAATCTAATTGATGCCTCCCTTCATAAATCCTGTTTGTGTTACAGGTGTCCCTGAAATCTCCAGACGCAGTCGTCACTTTGCCCATCTACATTGGGAACATCGCTGTGAACTTGTCTCCGTCGAGGGCCATGCCCTCCACTCCAGGACACGCCATTGCGCCCAGAGCGGCAGGCGTGACACCCAGTGCCCCGCCGGTGGAGGAGGACCCAGAGGAGGGGCTGTGTGCAGGGGGCGTGGCCAGTGAGGAGATTCCAACCAAGAGTCACTCTCAGCAGGATCCCTCGTGTCAGCCTGTCACCATGTCCCCCAGTGCGTTCAGCCACGCGCCCGGTGCAGCCCTTCCTCCCAGCCACAGGCGGCCCGACGCGTCCGCTCCCCTGTTCTGTGTGTCCACCGGGGCCACCATACCTTTCTTCACCGACGGAGGAAACGCGACTCCTGTCCCCACTTCCTGTTCTCTCATCCTCCCTCCAGAGTACAGCAGCTGGGACTACCCTCATGGTTAGTTCTCCAAAAAGTCTTACACACCGGCACACAGACAAACACACGTACAGATGCATACAGGGACAAACAAGACACCAGTTTGGTATGATGGCCAATCAAATATTCACACAGGTTTGTTTTCCCTATCGCTTTGAAATATCCTTTGATGTTTTCACCACATCGATTCAAGGAATTAGTTGTCTGAAGTTCTTTCTTTAAAAGCAGGTAAACCGTGGCTGGTGTTGAGCCAAGTGTCAACTCTTGCAATAGTGTTGTCCTTCTTATAGGTAAACCTTGATTAGACAAACACAAGTAATCTCCTGGCTCAAGTCATATATAAACAATCACACTTCAGAGCTGTGTGTGGGTACGTTTTATAGAAGTAAAAAAAACAATTGAGGTACGTGTGAATTCTGCCAAATTCTAAAAGGTGCTTCCTACTTATGCAAAGGTCCTGACAATGCCAAAGTTGTTTCTTCCGTAGTTTGTATTCTTTAAAAAATAAATCAGATAAAAGCCGGGGCACTTAAATAGAACAGTCATTGTTATTAGTAACAGCTCTGCTTTTCCTACTATGACAAGTCAAATGTCTGCTGTGGATAAGGCCTATACTCTTTGTAGAAGAGTTCAAAATGCACTGTCCAGTACAGTTATATATTCTATTTTTCAGACATGGGGGACTCGAGTCACATGACTTGACTCGAGTTAGACTCGAGTCGCAAATTTTTAGGACTTGAGACTTGCTTGATAAACATTCATAAAAGACTCGACTTGACTTTGACTTGACATTCATGACTTGAGACTTGACTTAGACTTGAGTCAAATGATTTGAAATGACTTGATTTTCTGTTTAATAAATATATTTTTTTTCCCTCTGATATTGAGGAGGAGTTAACGTTACGATTTTAGTGCTGTTGCATGCGCAGGAACCCTTTGATATGATGACGCGCCACACGGCGGCAGACCTGCAGTAAACGAGACTGGCTACGGCTGTTATTTAACGTCATGGATTCCTCTGCACCGAAAATAATAAAGTTTGGCTATAAGGATTACACATCTGACCAGGGCAAAGAAGAAACAAACGGCAGTTTGCAAGGTCTGCAGTACAAAAAATTCCGATGTCAACCACCACCACGGCGAATTTCATCAGACACTTCAAATCGGGAGAGATTCAGGTTCCAGTCCCCATATTCAGCTGAACCACTATTTGGACGCTTGTGGTGAACAGAACTCCCTTCAGTTTTGGGCCATGAATAAGCACATTACCCGTATGTGAATAAAGCTAGGCACACATACACACACAACACACTGCACTCTCACACACCACATGCACACATTCACTCACCAATATTAATAACTTTTCATTCACTCTCTCTCAAACACGCACACATTCACTCACAAATACACTGACAAATATTACTATTCAATCTCTCCAAAGTATGCAAAGGTGGAGGGATTCAGCTACTCTTAAAGAATATGTTTTTTTTCTTTAAGAGAAGGAAAGGTTAAATGTGTTTCTGTCCCATAAAAGTGAGGCATGTTTGAAGAATATTATTTGACTTAGAAGCCATTATACTTGAATTGTTTGAATGAATTTCATGATTTGATGTTTGAGGCATATTGAACAAATATGTATGTTGATTTTTTTGTTGGCCTAATATCAGTTTAAGGCTTTCCTTTTTTAAATCTTTATACATTTAAACTGTTCAGATATATGTGGCTTGGACGCAATGTCTTTTGAATATTGAGTAGGAAAAAATGCAAATAAAACTCCAGCAGTTATAACCACTGTCTTTAGCTTGTTTAAAAATGGAAACTTTTGTATGACTTGACTTGTGACTTGCTTGACCCAAGCTATGACTTGACTTGACTTGCTTGACCCAAGCTATGACTTGACTTGACTTGCTTGACCAAAGCTATGACTTGACTTGACTTGCTTGATTGTCACACAAAATGACTTAGACTTGCTTGAGACTTGAAGGTTAAGACTTGAGACTTGCCCATGTGTGACTTACTCCCATCTCTGCTATTTTTTCTATTATTATATGTTGGGCATTTTTAGGCCTTTGACAGGACAGCTGAAGAAATGAAAGGGGGAGGATGACATGCCGCAAAGGGCCGCAGGTCGGAGTTGAACCCGGGCCCACTGCGTAGGCAGTAAACCTCTACATATGGGCTCCCGCTCTACCAACTGAGCTATCCGGGCACCCTTATAGATTCTATTAGATTAAAGAATATGGCCAGAAAACCCCAGGAACATGTTGGAGCATTTCAGAAAGAAACTCTATATGACAAAATCCATTGACGTACAGAGAGATACTTTACTAGTAACTAGTGGAACAGAGGCTTAGAGAAGGGGCAACTGCATATATTACTGACTATTTTTGTTGCCTTTGTGTGTTATAGAGCCCCCACCCAGTTACGAGGAAAGCTGCAGTAGCGCCAACTCCAGTATCAACAGCGGACAGTAGAGAAGAAGCAGGTGATGAAGCATCATGGCCACGCCCACCCACACCTGTTTGCATTCGCCTCTCGACAAATCAGGACAGTGACGTGCTGGGTTAAAGAGGATGGACGGTACTCCACCCCAGAACACCCCAAAGATTGTTTCTCTGTCCTTGAATAATAATTTTAAAAAAAGGGATCCTATCTTATATTGAATATAAGTTTTATTTTCACCCCGTGTCCCATCAGGTTGGGTCAGACAGAACGGGGCAACATCACTGTGCCTAAAGGGAGTATTTTGGATCATCCTACAGCATTTAGAATATTCAGTAATTGGGCATGTGTCTTTCATGGGGCGGAGTAAAAAAAAGTTTTTTTATTCTTTTTTTTTTTTTTCAATGAATCTTTGCATCTGTGATGCCTTGAAAATGATTTTGGCCTACTGAAGGCTCATGTTTGACTAGATCAAACGTTGGGCCTTTTTTGTAGTCTTGTTCCAATTGTGCACTTGTTATTGTCTGTTTGTGTCAGCTGTGTCTCAGTTGTTGTCCTCGTCATCAGCAGGGCAGAGCTGTCTTCATGCTGGAGAACGTTATGCCAGAAAATGGGGTTTGACTAGTTAAAACCACAGAGTGTAGGATTTTTCTGTGTTTTATAGCATCGTAGATTTATTCTGATGGCTAAAGTCTGTGTTTGAGGAAACATTAGCCAACCCCAATGAAAATGACTGAAGTCTGTGACTGTAGTAGCATACATCACTGTCTGCTACAGTGTCTTATTTTATAATAAGACTAGAAGTTGCCAGTCAGAAATCGTTCCCTCGGGATGAATAAAGTATCTATCTATCTATCTTTAAAGATAAATCGTGTCACAGCAACACCTCTCAGTTGCATGAGTCAAAACAAAGGGAGCAAAAAATCCAGTCACCCTAAAATCGGTATATTTTTAAACATTGTTTTTATCGATATGACCAATTGGAATATATACATTTTTGTTTGTGGACAAGATCATTTATGTTGAGAAACTGGAATGAAATGCATGTGCACTGATGTCTTTTTGAAAACATATATCATCTGTGTACCGCCACCATGCGTTTGCCTCATGTAACTGAGAGGTTTTGCTTTGACACCAGTTTTGTATTCAGCAGACAGTTTATCTGCAGATGAGGCTCATTTCTCCTGCAGCTGCATATGAGGACTACTGCAGTACTGACGCAGTCTTTCTCTGCCCTCTTGTGGTCACCACAAGTTTATCTCAACTCATCTTGAACCTGGAGCAACATAATCAGCCGTGCAAACTGGAATACTTCACTGAGGCTCGGCTTCTGTGATGCACCAGCTGAGGTCTGCTGTGCTGTGTAAATGTACGTCTTGTTTTTTAGCAGAACTGACAGATTGGGGTTTGAGACGCGTGTTGTTTCAAGATGTATAGCATCATTGTTTCAGTCTCGGTCTGAATGAGATTGTATGTTGGTTTCTCTCCTGTCTTCTGCCTTAACCTTCTGTTAGTGTTATATTAGTGAGATGAGAGTCCTCTTCAGGCGGTGCAGATGATAAACATACTGTACAACACAGCACTTGAGCGTGTGTAATAGAGCAAGTTCACCTGAGGTCGGTTTTCACTCAAACTCAACAATTTGAAAGAGATTTTTGATTCAGCGCCTGTGCGGGTAAATGATCGGTTAGAGACATTTCTCTTTGCCTGTGTACAAGGGCTGGGTGATAGTTCTACACTTTTACCATTCGGCGTAATCAATACCATTCACAATGATTGTTGTATCAGATTTTGCGTACATTGGTCATATTTTTATGTATATGATTAGAATGACTTCAACCCTTTCACCCAGCCCTACTGTGTTTTCAAATCATCAACACATATTTGTTGTCACTTTTCTGTGGTAAACTAACACCACTGAAAATCTAAAGCACAATTGCTATCCTGAATGTTTGTGTGACTTTTGATGTGTTTGTCTTATTTTACAGCATTTAAGTACAATCTCCAAGTCCATTCTGTGAATTGAGAAAGAAAAAACAAATGGTGTTGGCTCCTGACTGCAGATTGTGTTCCCACTTTACCAGGATTTTGTATTTTATTTTGTGAGACACATCAGCTCAGACATTACCACAGAAATCTGGTTCTACATTATTGTGAATGCATGCCTTAAACAATCTGGATTCCCACCCCCTCTTCCAGGAGCTTGTGATGGACTTTATTCTTCTCTGTCAGGGTGGACATCAGGACCTACACTCTTCCTGTTTGGTCTCCTGTGGACTGTGCTAAATGTACTTGATGTATACAAATGTAGCTTTTAAAAACAGCAAGGACACTGGACCTGTTGAACTTGTTTTTGTCCTTTTTTTTTAGAAAATATGTGCAATTCTTCTTATCTCCAAGAACACAGCAGCAACTCCCTGAAGTCATTTCATGCTGCCTTTATCAATCCTGATTCTGTTTAATTCTTTGCCACCAAAAGGTACTATAGCTTTATGAAGCCCCACTTGTTCTGTGTGTTGTTGTTGTTTTTTTCACTTTCCCCCTCACATATTGATGAGTGGTGTCTGGTTTTGTATTTTTCTACGTAAACGGTTTACAGGTGCACTATGCAGATACTAATAGTAGCACCTCAATCAGTCAATGTAATATTTCAACATACAGTGCGAATCTAAGTTGTACAGTACAGAATAACAATAAAAAAAAATATATGACATGTTCTTGTTGTTTGTCGAACAGTCAGCTTTGTGGTTCTGAAATGGGAACATGCTTCTAAAACTAATTTTCCTTTTCTTTTAAAAAGACAGTGAGCATTATAGCACCTTTCAACAACAAAGCAATACAAAGTGCATCACATAAGAGCAAACGTTTCTATTAGTACATAGAAACCACCGTCTACAGAGCTGGATGTAAGTGTAAACGGTCTTTCATTTCTGGAAAATACGTGTACAGCCACAGGAAGTTCTTAGTTGTCCCAAAAAGCTGCACATACAAAAAGGCAGCCAGTAGAAGCAGTTGCAATGGTGACTAAAACAGATAATAGGCAGCTGCAGCAAAGCACTTCATCCATATTGATAAAACTGCAGAGATGTGTTTTGCATTAAATAGACAAGTTCAGAGAACATTTAAAGAATGATTGTGTGTGTTTGCAGTTTAAACGTAGGACATGAAATGGAAGTTAATACTTTTGTAACCCCAGAAACCTAGACATTGGTTAAGAGCTCTCTGCCAAACATAATAGTTGACAGTATGACCAATGATAATGTATATTGGAATCTCCAAATATGTCAATACTGTACCTATTATGGATTAAGATGGACCATGTTTTGTGGGTTGATATGATTTTCCTAATTAAGAAAAAATATATGTAACAAAAAAGTAAGCTTCCAATAATAATGCAATGATTATTAAGTAATAATCAGCCTCCTTTCAGAAACTACTTTTTATTTTTATTTTTACAGAACAATTATAGACTGTATAAAATCATGGATGTATTAAGGGAACATAATAGGTTTTACAACGAGAGTAGCCGGAAAGCTCCGAATAACTTCGGCTACTTCCGTCTACCACGTGCTCCAAGTATTTGTGGCGAATAAACAATGGGAGATTTCATTTGCGCATGCGTGCAATCTCGGCTACTTTTCGCATTTATCTATAGCATTTCTCGGCTAATATTAGCTAACCATCGATAATGCACATTATGGTCAGTTGTGCTCACCCTGCTCCATAACAGCTCCGTTTCCGGACGAGTTAAATGGGACATGAATCGCTACTATTTCGGTTATTTAGTCGCAGTGGGTCTTCGTTCCCATTTGCTGAAAAACTCCACTAACCGTCAGCCCTGCTGTTTATTGTCTGAAGTCAGGAGGTCGCCTCCTCCTCATTCTGCTGGCGCTGCACTCCCTGTAGTAGCTGGGTCACTAGCTGCTGCAACTGCTGTTGCTGTGGTACATTTAAGAAATTGTTCCTGCTTGACTGCACACGAACAACAACTCTAGCCCGTCCCGTGAGTCGTCTGTGATGGGGAACTGAAGTCAATAACTGTGGTGATAGCGTGCGCTCAAACAAGTTCACCATGATGTCCGTAAGTTGTGTTTGTAGTTGTGGACACATTTTTGCATTTGAAATGTTTATCTCCATGTTCGAGTGTGGCGTTGAGTCAGTCAGTGTGTGAGAACATGTGCTATGGACTTCAGGGAGCAGACCATAATAAACCCAGAAGATTATAATGAATACTTAGAAGTAGATCCACATATACAGTGCGCTCCATATGGAGAGTAACGCTACCTGTCGCAGCTTGAAAAGACTAGTCAAACCTTTAGGCTGTTTTTTTAAAGAGCCAACTTAACTATGGTGGGCCATATAATATGGCTGAAATAACTTAAAACAAATATCTTGGGGTTCTCGACTGCTGTAGAAAGAAGTGGCTGATCTTTAATGCAATATCTCCATTGCCCATTATCAGCAACCATTCATCCAATGTTCCAAAGGCACATTCTGTTTACTAATCTGATATCATTTTAAAAGGCTAACTGAGAAAACATTGGAGAACCCTTTTGCAAATGTAAACGCATAATATAATCTGATGCCCTGATTAAAAATACAATGCAACCGATATCAGCTGGTATTCTGTCTGTAATGGAGTGGAATGGAAATTTCTATGTGACCCCAAAGTTTTGACCAGTAGTGTATGCATCACAGTATTGACTGGCTTTTTCCAAAATGAACCATAGTTTTTTCTTTTTTTTTTTTTAATTTTCAGTGTGTTTTCCCTTCCAGGCAGCCACATATTTCAGTACAAGAGTCAATGAACAGACACTGTATTAGCACACAGCCACATTGCTTTGATCAAAATACGATTTTCCCTGTGATGGATCTTTCTGATGGATCATTTTACTCAGGCATGTATGCACTTGTTTTAATTCAAACTTTTCGATCTTTTATTGCAGTCAGGTTTTTCAGTGCGCGAATCCACTTTTGATGATTTAATTTTTATTATTTGTATGTATCTTGATGTTTTGCGTTTGGAGTCACAACACCAGGAAAAAAAAAAAGTTGCATCTCAGCTATAATAGTTTCTGGTTGAAATGACGATATTTAAATATTTACGTTAAAATTTAGAGACTGCAGAGTTTGGTTTACATCGGCTACTGACATGAATGGCACAACAACAACAACAACAACAACAACAACAACAACAGCTGCCTGGCAGATTGGAAAACAATCTCAAAAGTTATAGGATGTGCATGGAAAATGCTCAGCATGGATGTAAAGTATGTTGGCTAAAGGATGTACAAGGTACAGATTCAGTCCTTGGAGACCGTTCTGAGGGTGTTTGTAGTAGAAACACTACTCCTCTTGGTTTGCAGTCTCAACATTTACCTGGCAAACAAACATCTGCTCTGCTTTCTGAAGCGCTTTGAGAGATAAGCTCACAATGATCTCTGTGCCTGCGGCCTGGCCTCCAGTTGGATTGTTGACTCATGTTGTCTATATTTGACTTTCTTTGTGATGTTTTCATGCTGCATGAAATAGTTCTGTCCTCTATCACTATTACAGTGCTTTTGCACTGTTTATAGACTTGTTGCTTTGACCTCTTCAATTATGCAAGATCATACGATGAAATTGACAGTGAGGTAATGGCTAATTATTAGTTGTTTTTTTTCTTTTCTTTTCCAGCTGTCACATCAGAGCAAAGCCAGTCTTATTTTTGTAGGGTTGGTCATCATTTCTAATTATAACGTTGTACTCACCAGGTTAATTACTGAGATTTGGGAACATGGCGACCTCACTAAAAAGAAGTCTGATGGGGTGAGAAACCAGAGCAGTCACGCAATCAGACAGGTTTTAAACCAACCCTCAGTGTTGTAAACATCCATCACAGTTTACAGACCAACTTCCTGGTGCAATGAGGAATTCTTACCAACATTATAAGTGCACTCACTTTTGGTTTTACCTCCACACACACAAACATTTATTAGCTTTGATAATCTGTCTGATTGTCTCGCTGCTCACGGCTCTTGCCCTGTCAGACTTTATTGTGGCGATTTAACCAACTTCTCAGGCTAGCAATTAATTTGGTTAGTACATTGTTGTCGTAAGATTCACACTGACATCCTGGTTACCATCCTGGGTTTATTTGTTTTTGGAACAGGAACAGACAGCACACGCATGTATCACACAGCGGCATATCATGGACTAAAACTGCAAAAGAAAAATGTAGTTGTCTATAAAATGTCAAATCATTTAGAGAAACCCCAAGATAAACATGTTGGTATGATGTAAAACAGAAAAAAGGTACCACCTACAGTCTGTAGTGCGATTTGCAAAAATCCACCGCTCCCTGTTCAGATGCACCAATCAGGGCCAGGGGGGTGGTGTCTAACTGCGTGTCAATCGCTGCTCATGCACATGCATTCATTGTCCATTGTGGGGGGAGGGGCTTTGGAGACCGTTTAGGGCCTTACCTGAAAGGGGGGGAAGGACTGAGAAGTTGTCGATGTTCAAATTTTTTGGCTAAGTCCTGGATCTTCACAATCCTACCTACGGCACCTTTTAAATATTTGGTCGTTCGATTCATTTTCTAATCGGCTTGGATCATGGAGGTTCTATGTAGACCTTCACCTGTGTGCAGCTGGTGAGAAACAGTCGTGCCAGGACAGGTGGTGCATTAGCAGGAAAGAGACACACGCACGCACGCACGCACACACACACACACACAAAAACGGTACATTCCTCAGTCAGTCACACGTCTGCAGCAGCAGGGCAGAACAGAAGGTGCCTTTTGTGGCACAACACATCCTACGATTGTCTGGCAACATCAGCTGAAAAGATATTTGTTTGGAACAGCGTAAATTCAATTTTTTTTTTTTATTTAGTTTAGGAATCCAAACATTATCTAGAACAGAGGAGGTTTTGAGTGCAGCATGAAAGAATATGGATGGATGGATTCTGCAAGCACATAGTATTTCCTAACAGCAAGTGAAGAAACAATAGAACACTGCTCGTCCCAGGCTTGTTTAGTTGTCTTCTGTCAGGAAGAATCACCAGTTTCACCATAATAGAAGTGTACCGGTATGTCTTTTAATTTTTTCATGCATATATTTTACTGTTCTTTAGCGATGCCTGTTGTTTATTATCTGCCTGTATTTTATTCTGAAATCTAAATCTTTGTGTTGAGAAGTACATTAGTATAAGGGTCTGGGTCTTTTTTATGAAAAGTAAAAAAAGAGAGTAAAGCTTGCTTGGGTCAGTAATCAAAGACGTTCTGAGTCACTGATCACAGAGCAGTGCAGCAGCTCCCAGTCTCACTGATGTTGGTGGGAAAGAGGCTGAGGTCAGCGTTGTTGGAACTCCTGGTCCTGCAATAATTGTGTTTCTAAGAATTGGAATGTGCTTTTTTTTATATACTTTTATATTCAAATTTTCTCATAACAGTCACACAATTAACTAGACAAAACGGCAATCAAGAAAAAGAGAGCAGAAACACAACACAGATGGAGGACTGCCAGAGTATCAGAGTGCAAGATCAGAGTTTGCTCAGATTAAGGGCGTAGCGTAGTATTTTTGTGAATTCCTTTTGTTAAAACGAATCTGTGCCATTTTAGCCATAGAAAGCGTTTTATTGAGCCACCTCCTGAAACATAGTATGAGTCAATTTGCCTCTGATGAGGAGGAAAGGCCTTTGTACTGTCAGAGCAACCAAAAATAGCTGAATATTTATCTGACATTGTTTGGAAAGACCGTTAAATATGTCACTCCAGATGTTACTTGAAAGACAAATCCGGCGTAAAATGAACCTAGGGGTTAATAACACATGGGTACCGAGTCGACCGTTCTCTGGGATATGTTTTCATGCTAATCCAATATGACCACTTTTATCGCAAACCGCTAATTACCTTATAACGCTAGTCGTCGGGGCCACGCGAAAGTAAAAAGAAATCGCTATTTCTACACCACTAACAAGGCTCAAAATGGCACCACACTTCCACGGTAGCATAATGAGGGTCGTTCGCCGTTCGCCTGGTCGTGACTGCTTTCCCAAGATGGCGCCTGCGTGTATATGTGAACGGTACTGTCTTTATAAACTATCTTTTTAATAAACTGTCTGTAAACTTACAAAGTTCTCAATGCTTCGGTTTACATGCAGGGACCCTCATTATGCTACCGTGGAAGTGTGGTGCTATTTTGAGCCTTGTTAGTGGTGTAGAAATAGCGATTTACCATCTGCCCCGAAGGCTAGCTTTATAAGCTAATTAGCGGTTTGCGCTTAAACCGGTCACATTTGATTAGCATGAAAACATATCCCAGAGAACGGCCGACTCGGTACACGTGTGTTATTAACCCCGAGGGTCATTATGCGCTGGATTTGTCCTTTAATACTGGACAGTGCTAGAATAAGCGTGACAGTGATCCATAACCTGCTTTAAGATCCGCAGTTACCCAGTGAACAGCACACAGGTGTTTTTAGAGGTTTTAATATTTTTCTCATCTTCCTTTTTAGATGACTTTCGGGGTGTCGAGCAGCGTGACGCTGTTGTTTAACTTCTGGGATGTGCACGGGCCTACAGGTAAGCTGCAGCGTGTCACGCACAGCACCTTCACTTCAGAGGAGGCGGTCGCTCCTGACTGATCTCCCAGCAGTCCTTAGAACCGGTTCATCTAGTTAAAATACACTGTAGTGCTGAGTCAAGAGACTGTCCTTTTTCCTAAATGCCCAGGAGAAGTTTTATATGCCATCACATCAAACTGACGCAAGACTGTACTTTTAATAGGAATGTTCCACTGAAAAAAAGCATATTTCATGCCTGCACGCTTGAAAAGTTGGTGGCCTTTTCCTTTGTGCTGTGCAGCAGCTGTCATCGGTTTGGAGTCACATCACTTCCTGGGAATTCAAACGTTGACCTGGTTTTATAGTAGAGCTGGGCAATATATAAATATTCTATCTATATCTATCTATCTATCTATCTATCTATCTATCTATCTATCTATCTAAGATAGATAGATAGCATTCTATCTGTCTAAGATGGATGGATGGATGGATGGATGGATATTGTCTTAGATTTTGGATATGGTAATATGGCATACGTGTTGTCTTGTTTTAAAGGCTGCATTACAGTAAAGTGATGTCATTGTCTGAACTTACCAGACTGTTCTAGCTGTTCTATCATTTGCCTTTACCCACTTAGTCATTATATCCACATTACTGATGATTATTTATCAAAATCATCTCCATTGTGTAAATATTTTGGGAAAGCACCAATAGTCAACACTACAATATTGTTGCGATATTGAGGTATTTGGTCAAAAATATTGTTATATTTGATTTTCTCCATATCGCCCAGCCCTATTTAATAATAATAAAATAAAATATAAAAATGACCCAGAACATTCATAGAAACTTCTCAAACCACTCCTGCAGAATAATCTATCGTTTCTTTCACTGTGTGTTCAGTATTGGAGCCTGGCTAATACTGGGATTTCTAAAGCCAATACCAATATTTCAGAGTGTAACAAAAAATAATCATTAATATTTTAACATAAATACATAATACTGAACACATTTTTGTTATAAGAATCTTTAAAATGTGGTTATTAAATAACTGACCAAGATGCAGTGTATATACTGAGCTGAGGTGCAGCTTTGAAGACTGTAACATGATTTTCTATGAAAGCCTTTTTTCGTATGACAGAAAATATGTCATCAAGAAAGTAAACCAAATTAGACTGTGACCAAGCCCTGTTGCCAGCGTTTGATACTTACAATGCGAAGGACCTGTACTAAAAATGATTTGCGACTTGATACCCAGCCCTACTCTGTACAACAGTTTTAGGTACTTATTGGCCAACATTTAGCACATGCTGATACCAATATATTTGTTAAACGCTAAAATTGGCCAATAATATTATCCACTGTAAATGTTGTGAATCCAGACTATAGTACACCGGCCGTCCTCCGAGAAGGAGCCACGAAATAGTCAAAACAAGTTGAGTGGTTGAATCCAGGAAGTCATTTCACACAGCAATGAAAAAGTAATATTAGAGTGTACAGATATGATCTTATTATAAAAATTTTGAACTATTCCTTTAAGGCATCGTGTGTGTGTGTGTGTGTGTGTGTGTGCGTGTGTGTGTGTGTGTGTGTGTGTGTGTGTGTGTGTGTGTGTGTGTGTGTAGGGATGGTGCTGTCGGTGATTGTGGTCTTTCTGCTGGCCGTCTTCTACGAGGTGCTCAAAGTGTGGAGAGTGTGGCTGGAGAGGAGCTCTAAGCTGTCTGAGTCTCCGTACGCCGCACCCCCGTCCATCCGCAGCGACAGCAGCTCCGCCCTGGAGAGCAGCCCCTCCGAGTCCTCGCTGACCCCCATGCAGACACCCCCTCCCACCCCGAACCCCAGACACAGGTCAGGGTCCTTGTGAAACACAACTAGGGCCAAGTGAACCTATGTATATAGTCTGCAATGTGATCATTTTGTCTTTTTTTCTTATGGAGTTTTACTGCAAACGAAATAATGAATATAAAAATATTATTGGACTCAGATTAAATGGTAATTGGTGCAATTCTATAGGTCAGGAAATTAAAAAAGAATAAAATGTTTATAATGGTAAAAAAAAATAATAGTAGGCATTCTATCTCATACATTTGACTTAGTATGTGAAAATATTGTCTGACTGTATTTTTAAAAATCATGACTTACTCTAACTTTAATCCTGCATGTAAAGCAGTTCTGTTCTCTCTGCTTTCTTGACCCTGATTAAGCATTTTTCAAATGAAAGCTGTCGAGATCAAGTGGTTTGAGTGAGTGATCCAGGTTCATCATTCCACAGCTTTCTTTTGTAGTGGTGTGGGGTTTTCTTTGTGGTTTTGTGTTTATCTGGACACCGTGGATGTATAATGCCTACCATACACTAGAAGACTTTGAACAGACTTTGTAAAGTCTGATACCATCTCACATTAAGACTGCCATAATATGTAAAGACTGGAGATCTTGCGGGGTCACAAATTGCAAGACTACAACTAGATTTGTTTTGAAAAATTTAACCAAGCTAGGTAGCTACCGCTAGCGTTAGCTGGTAACTTAAAGGAAAGTTTGCCATTTTTCTATTCTACCGCTACCTGCAGATGAATGGCGGCAGTACCCGGAGGTCCGTGTTTACCCGCTAGTAAAACTCCCGTTACGCACTTCAGAAGGGTTGAAATTTCTGCAACTTTCCCTCTTTAACGTTTAGCTTAGCGTGGTGCCATAGCAACAGTAAACAACACTGGCTCTAGCTGTTGCTGCTTACTGTTTGGTGCTGGAGGGGGCACACCCATTGGTTGTTGACAATGTTCACATGATTTAACTTCACTACCAAGACTTAAAAGTTACGATAATATCAAACGCGTTTTGATTTTGTCGAAACGTCCAAACGGGAAAAAGACTGACTCAGACTGAGTTTAATGACCACCTGACACCAAACGATTGAGACGACGGGAGTGCGTCCCAACTCTAGCAAGACTCTCAGGATTTCATTCCCAGATTAGAAAATAGTCTGACAGTGGAATCACTTGAAAAGTCGTTTGGTGTAAGGTTGGCATAATTGGAAAATATTGAATATACTTTGGAGAAAGAACAACTGCGCGTGTGCCCGTCCAGACTACAAAGCAACCCCGGAGTTTTTAAACCAAAACAGGGGACAGCAATGTTTCCAAATGTGTCCGTTTTAGGGGCTAGGAAACGCCAGAGTAGTGTGGGCGTGAGGTGTAAACGTAGCAAAAGATAGTCATATTTTACTGAATAAAGTATTTGTGGTAAAGTACCTGGTGTAAGTCACGTACTCCTCTCTTCCCTCTGCAGCTGGTTGCTGCACAGTATCCAGACAGTCCTCCACATGCTGCAGGTGTCTCTGGGCTACATGCTGATGCTGTGCGTCATGTCCTACAACACCTGGATCTTCCTCGGGGTCATCGTGGGCTCTGTCCTCGGTTATTTCATCTCATTTCCTCTCCTGGGTAAGATCTGATGGTATGGACAGTTCAGGCAGAGGATGGATTTCCCCCCCCCCCTTTCCCTCACCTGAGTTAAGAGGATCTCCTGATACTAAATGGGGAAACTACTTGATTGACTAATTTCAGCGTGTTGTTCCGTTGCTCTGGGCACAGCTAGTATTTGTGAAAGGGGAATTCCTTGTATGTTGAAGAATGAGCTGCACAATACTAACGCTCACTACTGTCGCAGAAAAACATAGCTGGATGTGGAAACTGAAATTTTCATGAACAAGATGATTGTGTCCTCGGGACTCAGTTAATTAAAAAAAAAAAGTGTTAAAGGGACATAATGTTCTCTTTCTGAGGCACAGTCTTGCTAATCTTCTCAAACAGCAAACACCTAAGTGAGGGATGCATGTGAAAAATGAGTCTGTCTCCAGGGGAGAGAGTGCTGCTTGCTTAAACTCTTCTAAAATGCATTGAAAGCTAACGCGGCAGAGGTGCAACACTCAGCAATAGAAAGTCACGCTTAGCTTATGACATATTATGGTTGTTTCTGTAATTTTTTGTTTTCCTGGTCAACCTTGACAGACTTTTTTTTCTAACTACTACACAGTTCCCTGTATTTTACTAAACAATTCAAGGTGTTGTGACACTACAAGTGATCAAAATGTTTGAGATTTCTAATCAGTTATAAAAAAGGAGAGCTCTGGCTTAGTTGATAAGACACTGTTACTGTACAGTAGCTTTAAAGTGGAACTCATCCTGAAGACTTTTGTGTTCTTGACTGCTTAAGTAGTATTGAGTTTTGAAAACAGATTTTTCTGGAGTTTGTTTGCAGTGTTTTGGAGTGAAATCTAAAATCCGACTCCCACTTGGAGCTAAGACTTAGTCAGATGTCATAAGACAGAGCTCAGATTCAGGAACTGAATCATATGATTGTCGCTTGTTGACTTCTCTAATCTTGGCTCAGTAACAGATCAGTCATTCTCACAGGTATACCAGGGCACAGTGAGAGTTGATCATGTGCTTCTGTGGCAATCATTGACAAACAACCAACCCACAGAGAAAGGAGCCTTGCAACTGACATTTCACATGTGTTTTCTGTTGTATTTCAACAAGTATGCTCTTTCCTTTTTGATATGGAGTATTTTTACTAGTTTTACAACGGATTCATATAGAAACATGTTGAGATGACTTGAGATTGTTAACTGTTAAATATCAATCATTTTCTTTGTGATGTTTTCGTGTCACAAGAATTTGGTCGACAAAAATAAAGAATAAAGTTGATGACATTGTTTTATTCATCCATTTATATATATATATATATATATATATATATATATATATATATATTATTATTATTTTTTTTTTTTTTTTTTTTTCCAAGAAGAGAAAAACATGAAACATAAGTTGAGCTGCTCACACCAAACGTACAGGTTTTTATAATAAATAAACATTGGAAGTAATGGGTCTGAATCTAAAGGCAGAAAGACTCAAAATGTGCTTTGGATACGGTGGCAGCAGGCCATTTCAACAGGACTCACCCAGCTGAGAGGAGGAATCACAGCTCTAACATCAGATTGCAGCTTGGTGTGTTGATGCACAAAAGTGAAACTAATTCACCCATTAGAGCGCATGACGCTGACACCAAAAAAATGTGGTTACAAAGTTTCACTTAACTCCGTGGAAAGAAGCTGATATTTAACTGCAAAATAATGAAAAAGGGAATGAAGAAGTCCTGGAAAGGACTATGTAATTTGGTACTAATTCTAATAAAAAAAAAATGAAAAAGGGAATGAAGAAGTCCTGGAAAGGACTATGTAATTTGGTACTAATTCTAATAATAAAAAAATGAAGAAGTCAAATTATGTTTGTCCTTTTATTTACCTAAAAGTTTCCACTTCTAGTACCTCCTATGTACAACACTTTCCCTCTGTTGCTTTTACTTTCTCCGTTTATTTTCTGTTATGTAAAGTTGGTCAGCTATATTTAACACATGCTGTATGTATTTTGTATCTAATTTCCCTATGCATAGTACCAAATGCAACAGTTATTTCCAGGAAATTATGTAAAGCGTTACCAAAAATGTCCATATTTACCGTGCACCTCAGTGATATTATTCTATACTATTATTATTTTTTTACACAGAAAACTCTTGTAAAAGCTACTTCATCCAAATGACATAACATTTAAAAAAGGTTACACTCAAAATTTGAATTAAGTTAGAAAAGATTGTTATCAAATAGAAAATTGCCACGTTTGACTCAATGAAGTTACCATGAAGTTGTAGAACATATTATATTATATTATATTATATATTTGGGACACAGAAGTTGACATTAAGAATCTCTCGCGTAATCACAAAGAGCCATTATTTACTGTATCTACACCCACAAGCAAAGTGACAAGAAAAAAATAATTTTGGTTGTTTTGCTGTCAAAAAAATAAAACATCTTACTCTAAATCACAGTGGAAGTGCAAATCATTCCAGACAGATTGTCCTAAATATCTAGTATTGAAACATAAAGGCCATTTGCAAATACAGGAAAAGCTTCAAAGTAAACAAACTGCATTAAAAAAAATACATTTTACAAAAATAGATAGTTAAAATACACATACAAATCCCCTTACACCATCTAAATGTAGCTTGTAGCACCCCCTGCTGCCCAGGTAGAGGCTGTGTCTCATTGAAGCAATACAAAGGGAAAAAATGTAAAAAGAAAAACAGATTAGTTGTTAAGAGTTTAGAGTTCGAGTTTAAAAAGTGGATTATCACTTTAAAATCCCCGATCCTTGTGATGGACCTAAAGTTAACATAGCATAAAGGAGCAGATGTGTTTTTAAATCAGTGTCATCCACAAAATACGAATGAGATTCACTAAGCTGGATAGAAAGGAACCAACCACCAAAGAAAAAAGCCTTGGGACGGATAGTAGAGTTGGTTTTGGAGTCTGCATTATCAACGACAATACACTTTGAATGAAACCTTTAAAGGTGCCGTAGGTAGGATTGTGAAGCCAACAAATTTTTACATCAACAACTTCTCAGTCCCTCCCCCCTTTCCGCTAAAGCCCAAAACAGTCTCCTAAGCCCCTCCCCCCACAAGGGAGAATAAATGCGTGTGCATGAGCAGTGATTGACACGCATTTAGGACACCCCCCCCCCCCCCCTCCCCGGCCCTGATTGGTGCATCTGAACAGGGAGCGGTGGATTTTTGCAAATCGCACTACAGGCTGTAGGTGGTGCCAGAGGAGCCGGATTCTTTTTTTTAAATGACCTGCTTCATGTAGTTCTACTGGAACATAGGGTCAGCAAATATGACAGAAAGTTAGTCTTACCTACTGCACCTTTAAATACACGCCTTAGTCTTCCCACTTCTCTCCCATGTGATGCACTCTGCTGGTTTCTCTCCAAGGCTTTTCCCCCTTTCATAGTTCTGTCCAGAGGATTGTCTTCCTATGCTAAAACCACTTCCACTTCTACTGGGTCGATAACTTTGTCCTCTCCGTTCAGACCATTTGTGATTGACTGCGGCTCATCTTCATCCAGCGCCTCGTTGGTCTGTGAGTGGAAGCCACTGTCGTTACGCGAGCTAAAGTCTGAAGCCAGTGGAGGCCTTGGTGACGACTCATGATCTAAATCTGCTGCGGAGACCTCAGCGATCCGTTCCCTCTCGTCTTCCTGTACCGCTATCTCTATTTCCTCGATGGCGTTCTTGATGGCTGCTTCCTCCTGATGCTCCTTATCAGCTTTCTGCTTCCTGCTTCCTACCAGCTGCTGCAGAATTGTCTGCGGGGACGTCTTGTCTCGCAGAGATTTCCTGGGGAAGTCCTCCACCATGGTGGTGACGTGTGTCACATGCTCCTGCAGCCCATCCTGCACGGTGACGGTGCCTGTGGTGGGATCCGTCCTGTCGCTCATGTCGCTCTGGCTCTCCTGCGACACTGGAAGCACCAGCTCCACCACTGGATTGATCAGATCTCTGATTCCATCCACGCTGTCAGGAGACTTGGGTTCCCCAGGCGGGCCTCGGTCCTCCTCATCGCCCTCAAACATCATCACGGCATCCTCCTCAGGGATAACCTCCACGCCTGGGACCTCCTGGCAGGACTCAAAAGGCAGAGGCACCCCGTCCAGCTGGATCATGGACACCACCTGCCTGCGTCTGCTCCCAGAACCCCCTCCTTCAACTCTGCCCTCTGGCTCGTCGCCTCCAAATTTAGTAGCCCAATCCACCTGAGGGTTTTCTCCGAGCAGGTGCAGGTTGGGGTCGCTGTTGGTCAGAATCATGCTGTCCCTGTACAGATTGTGTCTCCTTTGGAGAGCTGCATCCTTCACAGCTGGACAAAGAAAGAAAACGATAAATAACGATCACTTGTTATGGGAAAAAAGTCAGGAGCGACACATCTCATTTCACATAAGTGAAGAAACTTCGGGAGACTTTGATGAATTACGCAGGAGCATTTCATGAATTTCCAATTGAGGAGAGTTTAGGGTTACAACGTACAGTGTAGGTGCCATCCCAACTGCTGAAGTTCCTGTCTTCCTGAAGGTGTATTTAAACTCATGCTGGAGGCGTTACATTTAGCTGAACCTTCAATGTAAACAAAGATATTGCAGGTGCCTAAAACACAGATGCTGAAGCCTAGTTCAGCCTATCTCTCTCTCTCTTTGGGAAGTATGCAAACGTGTGGCAGGCCCACCGACCTCCAAAAGGAGACAGTCAGTACTGAAACAGAACATTCCCTTATCATGCAGCTGCCTAGATTCCCTGACTCTATGGAGGCACAAAGTTGTAAGTACTCCTTTGCCTGGAAAGGTTATGAGCTTATGTTGGACACTGACCTGAATGAGACCCTGGGCTACCATTGTCTCAGCTTACATAGCATGAGTTCGTAAGATGGAAAATCCACCACACCACTGCTATTTAGTCAAATAATTTCTAAATCTTGTGTTTTTTTTTGCCCTCACCCATCATTATGTCCTTGGAGACAGACTGCAGCACCACCTCCTCGAACATGTTTTCCACCAGCAGGAAACGGGAGAAGTCCTCGAAGATGAGCTCTTCGAAGCGAGGCAGCTCCTGAGGTGGGGGAGGGTGGAATTCTTACTTTCATTGAATTTTGGGTGTTTTGTTCAAATTTTATAGCATTTAAAAAAAAAAAGAAATGGTTTCAAAACAGTATCCTGACTAAACTTTGACATACCAGTCTGTGATCCACTCAACATCATCTGATCTGAACTATTAGTCAAAATAATTCATAATGTGAGGTTTTTTTTAACTCAAAAATTATTAAATAATAAAATGATAAAAATATAGCAAGCCAGTGACATATACATTTATAATTTTCTTCCCAAACGTATGGGAATTTTTACTTATGGCTATAGTTTCTGGACCTAAGCAGCCAAAGTTGGGTCTTAAATTCAGAGTACAGTCAGCCTTAAATAGGTGGAGAGAGTCACAATACTGTAATGACATATTGTATACTGTAAAGATAAATAGATTTTAAAGCAGTGATTTGAGTCTGTGTTGGGTGCTACTCACAGGTGAGCAGGATGGCGAGAGCTGCTGCAGCATGTATGGGATGATGATCTGCAGGAGACTCTCTCTGAAGAACTTCTTGCGCACTGTGCTGCTGTCACAATCATATTTCTGACAGGGAAAGACCAGAAACACACGGAGATCTCAATGACTCATAATCACTTTTCTACTCATTGCACTAATCACACTTACTTTACCAATTCACATCTTCCAACGTTTCCTACTGCTTCTGCTAAAACCCCAGAGTCCCTCTGGAGATTAATTAAATATACAGTGTATCCAGATACTTTCTGAATATATATTTAAAAAAAAACTTGGGTAGAGTCATTCATCACTCATCTTAGCCAGGACTGGCTTATGCAGAAATTGAGAAATATGTTTTTTTTGGAGTGGATTTGGGTGAATTGATCTTAAAAGTCTGTTTTTATAGTATTGTTCTTTATTCTGTAATGTGCTGCAGCTAAAATAGTGAACACTATTGATGAGGTTACTGTCTTGCTGTTTGTGCACTAAACCACTTCTCTGTTTACCTTGAGAACCCTGTCCTGGCATCGCTGCATGGTCTTGCACATGTCATCTTCTCCCTGGGTCTCTAAAGACTGCTGCAGCAGCTGCATGAATGTGTACACTGCATTGTCCATTTGCTGTCAGAAAAACAAAAGTTAGAAGTTCTATAGTAGCACAGGAAACTGATTGATGCTGGTGCTCTCACTGTTCATCTTTACAAATTGTTGTACTCTTTTTTTTTTTTTTTTGTCCAGCAGGTGGAAGTAGAGACTTCACCACAGGCAGGGCAGGTTGTGTGTTGTCTCACATGGAACTAGGGAGTGTTTTCAGGCTTCCTCACACTGCTTTGCTACGTGCTAATTCTTTGTATTATACCAGAGAGAGCTCCTGCTGTAGCACCTTACCTCCCTCATGAGTATCTGAGCCCTGTTGACGAACACCGAGGGGCTGGCTACGTCGAACCTTTGCTGCAGCCCCTCCAGATTGAGCTGCTCCACCTTCTCATAGCAGCTCTGCATCTTCACCGGGTGGAAGGCAAGCATGGACAGCCTCTCCATGTGCTGGGGGGGGGGGAGAAGACCCAGAGTTTCTTTTATTTTAACGTAATGTGAATGGGGGTCATAGTGACGAACCCACAGAGAATTACTACCAACTAACGCTGCAGCTCTACGAACTAGCAGCTTCAAAGCTAGGGTAGGCAGAATATTTTGCCGTTGTTTGGCAAAAAAATCCATAATAATCTTTCAGCATATTGTAATTCAAATGTTCTGAGAGAAACTTAGACTTCTGCACCTCCTCTTGGCTCTGTTTATAGGCTTTGGAAAATCTAGCCTGTGACCAGACACTTTGGCCAATCACAGGTCATTTCACAGAGACAGAGAGTTCCTATTGGCTGTTCCACAAATGCAGACAGAAAGGGGAGGGGGAACATGACTCACGTCTCCCAGTTTGTCTTTGCCCGCTCCGTTGAGCGAGTTCTTGCTGATGTCCACCATCTCCTTGAAGAAAACGTCCCGGACCTCAGAGAAGCCTCGGCTGGTGGGCTCCATCAGGGCCTCCAGGATGGAGCTGATGTAGGGCTGGACGCTGGCCTGCAGGAGTTGCTCCGCCTTGGGCAACACCAGAGCTGCACGCCAGCAGGGACACAAAGAACATATTCATGGTTGGTCGCTGCAGCTTGTAAACACACAACAGATGATGATGATGATGATGAATAGTCCGTTAAGAAAAAAAATAAAGGTATGAGGAACTCTGTGAATTAGTAATCTCAACAGTGTGTTGTTGTCAGGTTGACATGGTTGGTATGTATGACATTTAAGTAAACTCGTGCAGTTTCAATGGAAGCCCTGCCCTGTTAGTAAGGAAACATGCTTAAAGACAACAAAACAAAATTCACATCTAGGATTACGACTCTTAAACCTCTGCATTGCCCTCATGTTAGTGAACCTGCATCAGGTTTTTTATTTATTTTTTTTTTTTTTTTTACAGCTGACTTGTAGTTTTGAGCATTATCTGCGGGATAAAGTCAGAAACGGCCCATATAGTGCAGGTGATGGAATGCAGTTCTGTCACTTTGGCTCGAAGGGATATAGTACAAATGAAGAATGCGAGTGGCCTGTGCCAAGTTAACATTTGAATAGCAGTCTGCCAGGATCACCGCTCAAAGGGTGGATGCTCTAGTGCTGTAGAAGCCAGCTAATCAAACAGAATGAGCGAGAGGAGAATAACAGACTTCAATACAAGGCTATAGTTCAGAGGAGCAAGTGCAGAGTACAACAAGAGCTGGAAAATGACAGGGAGGGAGGGAGGGAGGTTTAGTTACAGATGGAAAGGTCCTGTTTGTGCCAAATGTCCAAACAAAGTCATCAGAAACTTGAGCATTGTGGCATTATTCAGTGACCAAACTGATCGCTTTGCTGTGCCAACTATCCCCACCAAAGAAAGCACAGTCACTCAAACACAAGGCAAACAGAAGGTGAACAATGAAGCGTACTTCGGTCTGGGAGATCATGTTCCACAGCACAGCGAGCACCAAGTCAACCAAGTCATTTTGCATAGCAAGTTAGACATGTGTAAGTAGGGAAACTGAGGTGGTGTTCAGTTAAGAGTAGATTAAAATAGGCCATTAAAAGTGAAACATGGAATATTTGTTTCTATCTCAGCAATTATTGCTCCAAATTTACTCCCTTGTTGTTGATGTTCACAAGTCCTGGATCTTCACAATCCTACCTACAGCACCTTTAACAAAACCAAGTGTTAAGTCGGAGTCCCTTTACCTCTCTGATTTACAGCTGTGATACTGTAGATTAGTTATTGCTTCTTCAGAGAGTTAACGCTGTTTTCAGTTGGTTTTTACTGTGCACAACGTCCCAGTGAGCATGGTTTTGGATATTTACACGGGAACCTTAGGTGTCTGGGGCTAAATTTGATTGAAAAGTACATTTCAATGACTATATATCAATGTGCAGTTAGGAAGTGCTTCACAATGAAAGACATTTAAGTCATTTTATTGCTTTTGACATAATGGTTACATGTAAAAAGAAACAGATTTCACCCATAGGCCTAGATGTTAAAATGTGTGTTTCCTGTGCAACCCGTTTGGACCCAACCTAAACCCAACCGTTGCTTTCTTCTTTTCCTAAACCCAACCGTCTGTTCTTCTTTTCCTAAACCCAACCGTCTGTTCTTCTTTTCCTAAACCCATCCGTCCGTTCTTCTTTTCCTAAACCCAACCGTCTGTTCTTTTCCTAAACCCAACCGTCCGTTCTTCTTTTCCTAAACCCAACCGTCTGTTCTTCTTTTCCTAAACCCAACCGTCTGTTCTTTTCCTAATCACAACCATCCCGTTCTTCCCGTGTGTCATGGAAACATAAGCCCTACCTCGACCTTTTCCTTAACCTAACTGCGTCAAAAGTGACACCAATAGTCCCGACCAAGCGCGTTTAGATAAAGCGTGTTTAGATATGACGCTAAAGGAGACTTTTAGCGTCAATAACAACGCCAAAGGCACCTGACCAAGCGTCAGTATTTTACGCGATGGGAGTGAGAATCTGTTGTCCTGTGACAATAACTCTCTACTAACATCTCTACCTAATGGCGGGAGCAATTTTCTGATCACAAACTGCTGGACAATGCAAAAAAAGCACATAGAACAAAATGCATCATGGACTGGACTGCCTCATGTTCACAGCCTAAAAATGAACGGAAGCAACATGAAAATCTCCTCTGTTTATGTGTCACATTTAACAGACCATGCCAACTCTTCAGTGAGGTTTTTAAAAAAAAAAAAAGAAGGATTTATAAAGAAAAGGCTGTTGCATGTAAATCTTTGGTCACCTCGTATCTTGCTGCTGACATGTTCTTTAGACGTGATGATCTGGTCCATGTCGGTTCGCAGTCTGGCGTCCAGTGGAGCTCTCTGGGCCTCACAGCCTTCGACCAGTGCATCATACTGACCGGTGGTCTGAGACAACACCTGCCTGTACACGGCATCAGAGATCTGGAGGAGAGTCGTGCAAAGACATAATTGGGTTTGGACTTGTTTGAGTCTCTCCAGTGATTGTACAGCATAACTGCAGTGAACTGTACAGTTTGATAGGAACTCACCAACATCCAATCCCTCTGCCTCTGCTGCAGCTTCCCCTTCAGACGAGGACCAATCACGCCTCGCAGCTCTGGCTGAAGGGTCTCCATCACCAGATTAGCCAGAATCTGTACACACACAACATACAGTACTTATGTAGTTACACACCTTTTTTATATTTTATTTATAGCACAGCAGAAACAAGCACAGCAGAATACAACAAGGTAACCCCCCTATAGAAAAGCAAAAAACACAAAAAAAAGCACTTAACCACTGTTTTTATTGTGATTTTAGAAATGTATTTACACACTTTTAATTTGTAATTTTGTATTAAATATATTACACATTAATATGAAAAATTAAAGTGAGCCTGCCCAGTTTTCCTTCCATAAGGTTATAATAAAACTGACTGTATCATATTGGCTGCCTAACGGTGCTTTAAATTCATACTGTAAGCTGCAAGGTTAGCCTTGCCTTTCCACCAGTTACACTTACTGTATAGTTACTATGGCAATGTGCCAACTGGGGTATTTTTACACTAGAGGTGTAGTCAAAAAACAACCAATATCCTCCACCCAAAGCAAAACAAAAATTAACCTCAAAAACAAGCAGCCTCTCTTTCCTTTGTGGTTACATGGACACAGTGGGCCGATTGATACACAGCTGGACACAGAGAGGCAGGAAAGCTGGCAACTAACACACACACACACACACACACACACACACACACACACACACACACACACACACACACACACACACACACACACACACACACACACACACACACACACACACACACACACACACACACACACACACACACACACACGCTCAGCACCTCCATGAGGTTTAACTAAGCAAGACTAAATATTTGGTGAAACATGTTGCTGGGTAATGATGAATGGCTGTGACAAAAGCAGAGTAGTAGCTGAGGATCAGAAAGACTAACAGGTATATTGTAGTTTGTTTGTCAAAAAGATGGTTTGTCTGGAATGTAGGCTACTAAATTAGTGTTTTTGCTTTCTTCATTTTTTGCATTGGTGGCTGTGATATCTCATACTTAAATATATTTTGTGCCAGTTTTAACATCTGGATACCCCCAATCTCAACCCTCTACAATCAGCACTGCTCCCAGTAGACCACATGGACAAAACACAAATACCAGGACTGATAAAACATAAGACATACAATAAAACATGTGCAATTACTGTTAATACATTTTACTATTTAATATTTACTCTATTTAATTACTTTATTATTGTTGTGTGTTCAACGTGTCCTCTACTTTCCTCCTATCCCTTGCTGCTGCAACAGTGTGAATTTCCCCATTGTGGGATTAGATTAGATGTGGATAGCCTAATGTTACATGTTGTGTATATTTAGTTTTCTAGATAAAATTTAAAACAAAATTAATTAAAAAAAATTATGTTGTCTGAAAACATGCTGAAAACAACACACCGAAAATGCTTCAATACACCGAAAATACTTCATCACTCTACTGGAAAAGTATTGTTGAAATGATGCAAAACACCTGTTAGTACAGTAGTCCAACAATTTGAGTCAAACCTTTAGTTATTATCTGCTACAGTCACACGTGACATACCATGTGCTGCAATTACTTACATTTAATACACCTTGTCGGTACGTCTGTGCCTGTGCTGCCTGCGCGATCCGACATGCGCATGCGCAAGCAGCACAGATCGCGTACCCACCGTTCTCTTAATGAATACATTATTAATTAATACATCCATGGTACCCACACGCCTTTCGTAAAAAGGCGGTCTATTTAAACCGTCGAAGTCCCGCCCCCCCACACTACGTGTCGCCATTTCAACGCTGTTTGAAAAGCTCTGCTGTAATTCAGGTGTAAACACCTTATGATACCTACCGTTGCTAATGTAACACTTCATAGTCAAGCTAGCATGCAAACAGTCTCACAATGTTGCTCCAGGGCTGTTTTGCGGGAGAAATCATTGTGTTTAAGCCTCCGTCACCGTTGTATCACCTGTTGGCCTCAAACAATGTTTTCCTGCCCTGTCGTCTGCCTGAGACTGGGGACTGTGTGTGCTTCACATTTCTAAGGTAAGTGTTAGCTACTTGTGCTATCATACTGCATTATTGCCAGTCTAGCCTACTGTAGGCTATGTCTCCTTGGCTCTGTTAAGTTATGGTATGGGTTGTATAGCACTTTACCGTGCAGCTAATTGGCCTTTTCACAGCAGACATAGGCCTATTTACTTGTCATCATAGGAAAAGCACAGGAGTTATTAATAACATTAACGATGGCGTAGGTATGTTTAGGTGCCCCAACTACGATACCAGGGCTGCAGCAACATGTAGGCTAATTCAGCCAATCATTATTTACACCTGTGATTTTCCAATATGTCAAAATGTCTACCAGGGAAAAGGCCTATTTGCTTTGTTATTAACTGGCTGTTGATTTCTGCTCTTATGTTGCTACTATCAACCTCAACCTACCGGTATGTGCTGTATTTCCATTGGCATTATTATGGATTAGCCTACTTATTGTGGTGAAACGGTGTTCTGACGGAACACCATACCCATCAGAATGGCATACCTTCGGTAAATGCGCATGTGCAGCAGTGAAATTTGTGGAATTGCGCATGCGTTAAATTTAAACCATCATTTCAGCATACCTAAGATTACAAGCGGTAAGTTTTGGTGTATTATATCGCATATTATATACACATTACTTAATTGCATGACTTGTACAATCAAAGGGACTATCAAAACAGCATACTCCTTTATAAACAATTTTTTTAATAAACCAACCATCTGTAGAAACTGTATTTGTATTAAACAAAGGGGCTATCAAAACAGCATTCCCCTTTTATAAACTGCATTTTTTATTAAACCAGGGGCTATCAAAACAGCATACCCCTTTATAAACTGTATTTGTATTAAACCAGGGGCTTTCAAAACAGCATACCCTTCACAAACACTGGTATGCTGTTTTGACAAAGTAGGCTAAATTGACAGACCGCGCTATCAAACTAAACTTCCGGTATGCTATTCTGACAAAGTATGCTACATCGACAGAACAACGGCTCTGAGTAGTGTCATTTGAAGTATATTCATGCTTGAGTATGAATGTTATGGTCTGGTTTTTGTTTCGCTGGTTTTTGTTTTGGGGCGTCTCCTCTTATTGGCTCAGGGAAATATTATAAACTGGCTTTAGGAGTTTAAACATGGTTACTCACAACCCTATTCTTTTGTACACACAAGTAGGCCTAGTCACATTCACATTTTCACATTCACATAGTCCCATTCACATTTTCACCTATCACTTGAGTTTATTGTGACAGCTTCCTTTACTACCAATTGCATTTAAACAGCTTAGCCCTTGTTCTATGAGTTTCCCTGCTGGAGTCATAGAACTCATAACTGCATACAGTTCTGATGGTCATCTGCAGCTTTTTTGTTTTCCTTCTGTATTCGCATAATAGATTAAAAATCCACAGGAATGTCTGAAAGTGAGAGAGGCTGGAAAATGTAAAAATGTCTTACTATAACGCCTAAATTACTCTGCATTATAAACTCCTAAAATCTCTCATAGCACTATCATCTGCTCCAGTTAAACAAATGTACATTTTCACCCACTTTAATGTTCAGGGAACTAGAGACAAATGTCGATTCAAACAGGAAACGCGGAAACCAATGAAGAAAAAGTGACTGCCATAAACACACAGAGCGACTATGAAGCACTAGCAGGAGATTGAAAGAGAATCTGTGTGTGTGTGTGTGTGTGTGTGTGTGTGTGTGTGTGTGTGTGTGTGTGTGTGTGTGTGTGTGTGTGTGTGTGTGTGTCCTTGTGAATGCTGGTATGTTGAGGGGTACGTTGTGTTGCTGATGGTCTCTTTGAAGGTCTTGTGTAGGTAAAAAGATCTATACCACCCTCACATCCTGATATCGTACTCTTTTGCTTTTGTTTCAACAGACCACAATGAGGGATCTGTCCCAGATGCTGAAGAAGATGCCTCAGTACCAGAAGGAGCTCAGCAAGGTGGGTGGGTGGCTGTGGGTAGGTGTGTGGGTTTATGGGTGTGTGTGTGTGTGTGTGTGTGTGTGTGTGTGTGTGTCCTTGTGAATGCTGGTATGTTGAGGGGTGCGTCGTGTTGCTGACAGTCTCTTTGAAGGTCTTGTGTAGGTGCACTCTTGTACTTTAGTGTGAAGAAAGGGTGTGTGTTCATGAAGTAGATGGAATGTTTTCCTGAGCTGTATTCATCGAGAAAAAACCTTTCTCTGAAAAGCAGCCATGCGTCTTTCTACCGAAGCATGTCATCCATCATCGTTGCCACTCAGCAGGTTGAACTATGGCCCTGGCTTGATCTTTGGACAGGTACTCACTGGGGCTGACAGAAAATCTCTTTAACTGTCACCTGTAGCCAACGTGCTATTTGAGGCACAACATCCTCTGTGAAAAGTTGTATCACAGGCTGTATTGTCTGAAGCATGTAGCCCGCAAAGGTGGTTCTTTCTGAGAACCTGCAGGCAGGACAGAACCTCCCGAATGGTGCAGTCAGGTGCTCCTCAACAATTGTATTTTAAGCAATTTGCTTAACTGATAGTTGGCCACGTTAACCATCAATAGTCGATTAATCATTGATAATTTATGAAACACGTTGGATGTTTTTCCATTAGAAACAGTTTTAAACCCGTACATGACCAACACAAATTCAGAGTAGGCTACAACGGGAGTTAAAGAACAAGTAAATACCAAGTTCCCATCTGCGGAACGGACTGATGTTTTGTTCACTGTAGCTAACGTTGGTGCAGCTGGACAGATGTCCCGGGGACAAACAAGACTGTCGCTCTGACTTTTATCTGTTCAATTACAGCCACTGCTAAATTGCATTCATGGTCAGATCAGGGTAGTGTCGCTAATACAATGTATCACTTTTGTGTTGACTTAGTTGGAAGCATGTGTAGAGTCCTGCTGTCTTACACTCAGCTCTTAGCCTGCATTCACTGAGCAGCTGATTGTTCAAGATGCTAGTTTAGCGTAAGCATGAGCCCCAGAAAGCTAAAGCCGCATGATCGGTGTGGTCGGCCCCTAACTCAATCTCATTAAAAAGTAAAAAGCTCCACCTGGTTGCACAAACACAAACTAAGGCCAAGCTGCACATTTTCCGACCATTACGACATGCATCCCTTGTCTTCTGCATTATGTGTTAGTATACTGTATGCTAAATCAATCATTCTTTGAACGTCACAACTCCATGTCAAACCTCTCCAAGTGTCAACTTCAACTGGAAGTCAACTGAAAGTTGGTATTAAACAACCAGCAATGTGAAGATACTGTGCCAGTGTGCAAGGTTTCGTGATAGCCGAGTTTACACTATGTTCAGCTTAAAATGGGAAAGGCCTTGTGGACCTGTTTTTTTTCAGATCCAGAAATGCAGACTTTATAGGATCCAGCCTCTGAGCAGGGACAGAGCAGTATTGTGATCTGAGATCCTGACCTGTGGGGGGGCCCCGCACATCATATCCCAGGTCCCGTAGTGTCCCTTGGCTTGTCTGTGAAGTCTCACAGCGTCAGTGAAGGCTGGCGTCTGAACTGTGCAGTCCTCTGGCAAACCTGTTGGGGGCAGAAAAAAGCAGAGCAGATGCTTGGTAACATTACAGAAACGAGACCCCCTTCTCCCCTCTTTTAAAAGAAGATCTTAACACAGGGCTTGACGGTAACTTTTTTTCCTAAGGTGCCCTAAGTTGAAAAATGTAGGAGCACAAAAAGAACTTTAGAGGGATGCAATTTGAATGAATAAAATATTGTTTTTCTTTAATTAATGGGATACGAGGAGTCATTTACAAGCAAAGTGAATTTGAATACAAAAAGTATAGTAGGTTTTCAATAATTTCTGCTTCAAACTGTTTATTTAATAATAAATTATGTAATTATTTATACTTTAAACTGCTAAACTGTATATGTTCACGGTTCATTTATTGTCATTGTACAACACAGGGTTGCACAAGGAAATGCAGTTGTAGTCTCTTCATGCTTCACGAGAAAAACAAATTAAAAGCAGTAGTGCATTCATGTTGTGCATATAAGGAGGAATGTACTGTAAACAGCAGCAACAAAAACACTGGCCATTCTCTGGTCAGATGATATGGCTGGCAAACATCGGGGAAACATTGTCCATCAACTTGGGAGAGAGAATTTGCTTCTTTTTTTTAAATCTGTTATCCAATGTTTTAGTCTATTATTAGCTTCCTAGTGATGAAGACCGTCACAGCACAAAGTTATTGAGGTTTTTAGAAGAAGGTTTTCAAGTGCCCCACTGAATCCAGATAGACCCCTGGAGAGAGAGCATGCTCATGTGGAGGAGAGAGCGAAAGAGAGCATTCAGTGTGTTTTCAGTTCATAAAAGTGAATTTTAATATTTTGTTCGCCTAAAAATTGTTCAGCATTTGGTGGTACTAAAAGACACTCCACTGGGTTTTCCCTGAGAGCTTTTTTCAACTGCAGTTCCACAAAAGTTGACTCGGAGTCAACTTTGTAAAACGGGCAGAGCGGTGAACCTCTGGGCGCTTTCGCCACAGTTAGCAGACTTCGCTACTACTTATCTGTAATAGCAAGATTGTGGGGATGCTTTTTTGAATTCCATGATTTCTTTGTATTACAGGCAGTGTGGACTTTTCATTGGTTTCTGCCGATTCCCACACTAACAACCGTTTCCATAACATCTAAGTCATTTCCGTGGGACTGTCGGAGAGGCTAATTATGGTCAGCAGTGTATTCAGTAACAGTTGCTGGAGTGTAGCACAACACATGCACACCAATCGCTCACACAGTTGTGTCATCCCTCAAAACAGGAAGATGTTGGCTTGTTAGAGGACAGATTCATGTGGTAGCCATGGTTACGGCTCCTCCCAGCTGACAGGACAATAGAAGCTTACAAAGCACTCAACATGCATGTGTTTTTAGGAAGTTGGTTCTTACCATGTCGTGTTTTGTTTTTTTTAGATTATCTTTGGGCATTTTTAGGCCTTTATTTGACAGGACAGCTGAAGACATGAAAGGGGGGAGAGAGGGGAATGACATGCAGCAAAGGGCCACAGGTCGGAATTGAACCTGGCCCGCTGCGTCGATGAGTACACATCTATCTATCTATCTATCTATCTATCTATCTATCTATCTATCTATCTATCTATCTATCTATCTATCTATCTATCTATCTATCTATCTATCTATCTATCTATCTATCTATCTATCTATCTATCTATCTATCGATAGATAGATAGATATATGAAAATACAACACTAGCTGCCTCTCTCAATGCCACAGCACTGAGGAACAGTCATACATCCCTCACAAAAGAGTATAAACAGGTGTATGGAATAAACCAGCCCTATAATTAGCAGTTTGTCCTTCAAAGCAGCTCTTTCTTAAAATAAAAGTGACTGATGCTACAGTTGTGTTTTTACATGTGGCGCTTCACTGTGAGTCAGTCCTTCTGATGCATGAATGTGTAATTAAAGGATAGGTTTGCCAACCCAGTCCTTATTGAAATGTTTCCCATCATGTATTATGGTCAATAATATGCAGTAACACAACTTTAACAATAGCAGCAATATTTTCTTTTTTTTAAAAAGCTTACCCATCTGCTTCAGCTTTTCAAAGGGGACTGAACACTTACAGTAAGTGCTGTGCAATTTCCACTGAAGTGATTCCATTTTGCAGTGGTGGAAGAAATATTTGGACCCCTTACTTAAGTTAAAGTAGATACACCACAATGATACTGATTTTGTAATGAAATGACCTGCCCCAAAACAACCTATGCCCTTTTTAAAGCATTACAGTAACAACAGGCTAACGCTTATGATGACAGATGTCATTACAGGCAATACAACCACATAGCAAAGCATGGGTTATGCTGAAAGACAGCTGAAAACGGGCCCAAATTTGTTATATTGTCAATATGCCTACATGCCATGGGCCTCGTGGACACACACACACACACACACACACACACACACACACACACACACACACACACACACACACACACACACACACACACACACACCAATAGGGGCTTCACAGTTGTGTCACGTCTCAAATGTAAAAAAAGAAAGTTTGTAAGTCTAAGCTGTTGTGGACGGCAGCTCCCAACAAATAAGAGAGAAAAATGTGTTTCCTATACTTCATAATGGTTGGATAATTGGTAGGTTTACCAACAGAATGCCTGAGTGATATTCTATTCACGCCAATTAGGGTTGTGTATATGTCCAAAGCTGCAGTGGTTAAAAAGCAAAGAAACACCTAAATTTGAAGTAGTCAGACTATCTGTAGCTCTCCCTCTCCCCTCTGTCGCATGGGCAATGTTTGCACAGAACAGCTAATAGGATCTCTCTCTCTCTCTCTCTCTCTCTCTCTCTCTCTCTCTCTCTCTCTCTCTCTCTCTCTCTCTCTCTCTCTCTCTCTCTCTCTCTCTCTCTCTCTCTCTCTCTCTCTCTCTCTCTCTCTCTCTCTCTCTCTCTCTCTCTCTGAAATGATCTGGGATTGGTTACTCTCAGACTACTGAGAAAATGCTGAAAGATTATTATAGAATTTTTGTGAATGCACAAGCATCAATGTGTGTGTCTTTTGCCTATCAAATTGTTTTGTCTCTGGCTGCAAGTCTGTGACTCAGTGGAGGCTGACAAAGACGGGAAGTGACCAAGGAGTGAGGCGGGGGAGAGGCAGAGCCAGACAGGAAGCTGTCTCTGCTCCCAGCTCACTAACTCTTTGCTGATGGGCTGAGGGCCGTGTGTTGGCTTGTTTTGGCACAAGCTTTCATGAGAATTCACTGGACACATAAGGACAGAGGCACAGTGGGAAAATAACCGTGTTGGCAGGTGACCAGGCATCATTTGGAGGTCAAAAGTATCTGAGGGACGCAGCAGCAGACTGTCTCATAGTTTACACAGTCTACCAACCAGTTTTCCCCATAAATATCGTTTTGGAAGCTCTCTAATGCCACGCCATTCCGCCAGGACTCTTTGCCAAGGAATTTAGATGGTACTGAACAGATTTGAAAACGACCAGATCAAAAATGGCTGACTTCCTGTTGCGTTTAGGGAATGGCTTTTAAGAGGCTTTTTTAAGTTTGAATATGATACATCGGCCTAGAAATATCCATACATGTAGGTGAATCATACTGCGAGGGCTACTTCTTTGAAATTTCGGAGGGGGTCGCCCGTCGATCCGTTTTCTTACACCAAGCACAAGACCCATAAAATATAAAAAAATGTCACCAGTTGTGATGCGTGTGCAAATTTTCAGGCATTTGACCTTTAGCCGCTCAAAAAATGTGATTAGTTTACAAATATAATAATCAATTTTAATAGGGCCTTCACCAACCGACTTCCGTGCTCAGGCCCCAATGAGTAATTTGAACACTTTTACTTTGTGTGTTTTTCATTTTTTAAGAGCTGCACTGAGGGAAATTCCTATCAACTGTGTTTACATGGCAATAAAGTATTTAAAATGGAAAATAATTTTTGACGATCTGCCAGGCCTGAAAACGCAACACATTCTCCATGTGTCTGAACCAAGCTAGATCAAGGAACAGATTGCAGTTTCTCTGCTGTGTGTGTGTGTGTGCGTGTGTGCATGCGTGCGTGCGTGCATGCGTACGGTGTATAAATAGAACATGTGGCAGCACTTACCACGGTCTCTTTATTTGAGGCATTTCCCTCCCTGCCTTGCTTACCGCGCTCTTGTTGGAGGGATTTTAGCAGCAGCCGTGGATGAGTTCCCAGGCCTTCACTGTGTGTGTGTGTGTGTGTGTGTGTGTGTATATTTCTCAGAGTTAAATATATTTGACATTTTAAAACCCATTAAGCATTTGGAAGTCAAATATTGTCTGATTAGACTTCAGCTTCATGCCACCTGCTTTCACATCAAAGCATGTTTTAAACACTTCTTTCAAACCCTCACATTGCTGTTGCTCCCACCGACATGCATGAGTAGGGTTTCCCCATATGGTGCAGCCCTATGGAACCAGCCGAACCCACAGTACGATAAATACTGACTGAAACATACCATCAGCCGCAGACATCACAAACACATGACTGAGGTCGTCCACTAGCAGAAACTGAGTGAATGCTGGACAGTACACCTTATTTTGTTTTATGTATATTAGTCTATACTCGATGTTGTCTGGCAGTGATGCCATAGAGTACATAAATGTCAGCATTTTGAACTATATAGCATGCTGAGAAGCACACTGCTCTGCTACTGACTAGCCACAAACCTGACTTGATGTGTACTTTTAACGTCCTTTGAATGTACCGATCGCACGTCTCTTCTTGCTGAGTTGGAATTAATGTGAGGTCTGTGGATCCGAGCAGAGGCCTGGTGACTGGTTTTAAAGGCTGTGGGGGTGGGGACTGGTCTGTGATTGATGGTTCTCTAGTGGCCCAGCAGCAGCTCGGAGCAGTCTTTGACTACTAATGTGATGCAGCATCAGCCTGGCTGCTGTGAACCCATCATAAGGGCCCAAACTAATGCTGTTGTTTTTTTAAATCAAATAATCTCTTGATTGTTTTTTGAATTAAATTATTAATCGTAAAAATGTTAATGATTTGTACTGAGAGCCCCAGACGATATCTTATTGCTTGTTTTGCTCACCCAACACTTCAAAACCAAACGTATATTAAATTATCAAAGATATAAAACTCCTCACATTTGAGAAGCTGGAACTAACAAATGTCTTTTTTAAATTTGTTTACATTTGTATAAACAAATAGCTTCAGGACTAGAAATCATCAAGGTCATGATGAGTCTAACCTCAGTCGCGACACTATTACATTATTTTGTTTGGGCCTACTGGGTCCAATTTCAGTTATTATAACATTTTACTCAGGTTAATTATAGAGGTACAGGGACATGGTGAATCCACTCTGCAGAGCTTCACAACAGTTATTTGCTGAAGGTCAAGCATCCAGAGCAGTCAGATATAAATATTTTTAACTATACTTATTGTGAAGTGTAAACTAAGGTAAACAGTATAGTTATTGCCCAAACTGTCTATTGTAAGGGTCTAATAGATTTTGCAGATCATCCTGGTTTACCTCCTATGGTGCGAACATTCACACTGCCACGTTGACCAATCAGATGGGCTGCAGCTTCGTGTTGTGCAGAATTCTGCGATGAGGTCACACGTTACCTGAGCTTATTAACAGGATGCTTTGCAAATCATCGTGTTAGGCGATGCAAAGCAGCAGCTGATCATTTTATTGGAGAGCTATTGAGGATAAAACAACACACGCTTTAGTGGATTCAAATACATCTTCAGCGTGTCAGTGTGAACATTTAACTTGTGGTTTTGACTTATCAGAGCCAGCTGAATAGTGCCAGTGTTCAGCTGATGAACTGCTTTGCATGAAGCTTCTGTGCTCCTAGCAGTTTATTCTTTATGGTCACGGCAGTAGTTACCACGGCTGGCATGCTCTGTACGATTCAGAAGTGACACTTTAGTGTTTTAGGCAACCTGTGCAAAGTCTCAGATGTCATACAGAATAGCTAGTAAAAAAAAAAAAGTCTTAATTACAACAGTTTAAAATTTGCCCTGTTGGAAAGTGTGTGTGTGTGTGTGTGTGTGTGTGTGTCTGTGTGTCTAGTGAGTAAATGAAACTGCAGAAAGGCCAGGGGTCAGGCTGTAAAATCATTTATCACCCCTAGGAAATGTCTTTTTTTCCGGTTCTGGTTTTCCTCAAAACACCGACATGGCAGAGGTGAGACTGGGCGTGTCAACACAGGCCAAAAACATTAAATCCAGTCCACACTGGCCCAGCCTCACATCTCATCTGGAATGTACAGCAGGGACTCTAGTGTTTACTGAGCATGCCCGAACAGGTAGTGTTGTGAAGTAACAGTTGAGCTTGATTGGATACAGACAGAACATGTGTGCACTAAAATGTGGGTCTTTTAATACATTTGCAAGCAAAAAAAGCCCCTGTTTTTGTTGGCTCCTCTGACTTTTGGGCTTGCATGGGATGTTTTGAAACTAAGAAAACTAAGCTAACAGACAGCTGCTAGCATTGTCATGTGTGGTTAAGGATAACACTTTGAATTCATGCCACATTGGCATGATAGTTGGCTTAGTGCAAAACCAGGTTGAATCAGGTTGGGCAACTTTGTGAGCGTGGTGATGAGCTTAGAGCCAGTGTGTTCTTTCATTCCATAGGAAGTTTAGTTGTATTGTTCGTGATACAGGATTGTTTGCTTAGACTTTAACTTACAGTGGAAAAGACAAACTATAGTGCATGCTTGATTGCATCTCTCTGTAGGTGCTGTTTAATTTAATTCAGCTGACTTGATGATTACAATGACTCCTTGTGATGACTGCTTGATGATGATCCATCCTATCACCTAAAGCAAAATAACATAATTTAACCATACATTAGCTTTCATATGAGGAAAGCTGTTGGAGTCTCAAAGCTCAAACAACACAAACAGTTTTATAACCATGTGTGTACACCCAGAGGCATGATGTAAAACCAAATACTTGCGCTTGAACTTTTGGGTCAGCTAAGGTAAAGCCTAGTCCTTGTGGATCAAATCTTTCATGCACTAAATAATATGGATGTTATCACTTTCATGTGTTGGTATTTAGCATTCATTATTCCCCAAAGCTAAATAATCTGTTTGAACTTTGGTTTATTATTTATTGACCGGATATGGTTAACATGTCATAATAATTATAGTATTATTAATAACCAAGAGGGCGTATCTTGGTGCCATAACGTAAAGATGTTGTCGTGGTTAGGGAATTGTCTGTAGCACATGTAACAATGTGGATTTATTTACAATAATAATATGTAATGTTTACATGTATCTTAGATTCAAAGATCCCTGTAGTAGGAACAACTGGGAAATTAATATAGCCAGTAATGTTTTAGCTTTACCTGTAGGCTTTTTGTAAATAAATACTTTATAGGTATGATCATAAGTTCATAATTTGTATGCCCTTTATGAATAATGTACGTTTGATCTCGTCTCTGTCAACAACACCTGCCTTTCCAGCCAGCAGGATCCAAACAAGCCTGATCCTGTTCACTGCAGCAGACGTTTGTTTATCGCTGTATCTCTGTAGTTTTGTAGTTTTATCTCAACTTTCCCACGGTTCTTGCTCATTCTGATTCTTTCTGTCTTAACTCTAAGTATAGCACAATGAATGAGACCTCACACACACAGACACACACGCACGCACGCACGCGCACACACATGCATGCAATCACAAAAATTTGAAACTTGACTCTCCTCATATGAAAGCAGCTATTGGACTACATTGTACTGTACTACATTGTAATTTTCAGTCAGCATGCCAGGTGACACACAAGGTTTGGAAGCAGGCTAATCATATCACTTTAAAAGTATTTTGCAAAAAGCCGCTTTAAGTTGTTGTGCCCAGCCGAGAGATACAGTATGACGACAGCATGACCAAAAATGGATGACATTATGTTTGCACATCCTCAGGCATGTCTCTGCTGTCTGTCTTTAAACAATGACACATGAGTCATGGCATTACAGAAAGAAACCTCAATATTAACAGATCAAGAGTAGCTCTCCACCCTAATAAAACAAACATCCTCTACGTACGTATGAGCAACCAAATGTAAAACGCACACAACAGTGTCCTCCAAAATAACGTCAATTCACAAACAGCCAGCACTTAAATAATGGTGGCATGATCAAACAAATAAAGGCTAGGATAAAGACCTGTAACAATAAAAAATATCATTAAAAAAAGGGGAAAGCAGCTAGTCTGCCGCTACATTTCTCAAGCTTTTGATAACGACATCATGTTATAATGCGGTGTAAGCTTGATTTTGTTTTTTACCAGCTGAGACAGCGGTGTGTGTGTGTGTGTGTGTACCTACTGTAGCGTGAACTACCACACAGACAGTTTTGAGTTTGCCAGTTGTTTATATGCATCGGCCAGATTTTGTCACTGTGATAGAGTAGCAACTGTGCAAGATGCAGTCACAACACTGTATAGGGGTATAAATGACATAAATGAAGGCAAAGTTCGAAAATGGGTGCCGTCTGGGCAAGGGCGCTGGAAGTAGGGCCTGATTTGGTGTCACGGCTGGTGGGATCCCATAGCAGAATGGTCTCTAGTTTTGTTTGTCACAGTTCCCTCTGGGGAGTTGCTGCGTCTCCGAAAGGTGTTTTGTATATTTAAAGCCAAACACCACAATCCTGGAAGAAGCCATTTGGTGAGCCTGCACATCACTACACTGATGACGTGTTTTATAATGCCTCAGTGGTTAAAGTAGAGTCTGCTTTGCCGTTCTTTCATGACGTTAAGATAAACAATCCTAATGTAAATGTTTCACAATAGAAGCTAAGATAAGGGATTTGGACTTGAGTATTGCAATAGGTGGCATAACATGTAAACGCATTCTTGCCATAAAACGGTCTGATAAAAATAAGGAAATTGAAAAATCAGATGTTGCGGATAAAATTGGAAGATGCTTTTACACAGCATTGACAAAGTATCAGGTGGGATTAATCAACAAATATTTTCAGTACGACAAAGGATTATACTATGTAAAATGCTGAAAGAATTTTTTTCTGAAACAAATGGAGAGTAGAGTTTGCATTAACAGCAAACAGCAGAACCGGCTGATAAAATTAAAAAAAGCTTCTCACTTAATGTGATCAGAGGAGAAACTAAAAAAATCTAATAAAAGCCTGACTCAAATATAGCCTAAGTCTGTTTATCTCTTCAGCTGAGTAAATGAAGTCCCTGCCCTCTATTTGAGTGATGCAGATTGTCTGTAACATTTGGTGCTCTGATCCAACAACAACATGTCACGCTGTAACCAAGACTCATTCAAAAAAGAAAGATCATTCTTGCAGCATCTCACATTCAAAGATGACCCAGCTCACTCAATTGGCATGTACAGGCTTCACACACACACACACACACACACACACACACACACACACACACACACACACACACACACACACACACACACACACACACACACACACACACACACACACACACACACACACACACACACACACACACACACACACACACACACACACACACATGTTTGTTTCTCTATCTCTGTGGGGACCCATCATTGACATAATGCATTCCCTAGCCCCTTACCCTAACCTTAACCATCACAACTAAATGCCTAACCTTAACCCTAACCCTAACCTAATTCTAACCCTAACCCTAAAACCAGGTCTTAACCCTCAAAACAGCCCTTTAACCTTGTGGGGTCCAGCATTTTGGACCTCACAAGGCTGTGCAGACCCCACAAGTATACTGGATTCTCCGGTTTTTGGACCCCACGAGTATAGTAAAACACACACACACACACACACACACACACACACACACACACACACACACACACACACACACACACACACACACACACACACACACACACTCACTCTTCTGAATCACCGACAGAGGCAGAGAGAGGCGCTGCTGCTGTTCAAATAATGTAGGCTACACGTACTGTAAGCTCTGGACAACTGAATTTAGAAATGTATCATCTCCTATGCTCATCACAGTTTTCAATTAATAATCATAATTCCAGTAATTTAACACTGCCAGGCACCTTTCTAGTAGTATTACTGCTCTACTTAGTAGAAGGAAAGTCATTGTGTGTTTGTTTGTGTATTGTTACCATTGTTACGGTGTCTGACACAGTCCTGCAGCACAGCGTGCCACTTGTTCTGCTCCTTCTCTGTCATCACACAGAAGTAGTGGTGGCGAGCGTACGGGTGCCACAGGATGAGAGGGAACTGGGACGCACCCTTGATAAATGGAGTACGGCCCGCTTTGGCCTTGATATCTACAACAGGTCACATAACAGAACGAGAATGAGAAACTGCAAGACATAGGATGAGCTTTACGGACAGATAAGGAAAATGCAAAAAACATTTATAAAAAAGCAAGTGCATTGGGGACTAAATATGTAAAAAGGAGATATGTAAAATATCTGTTGATTTAAAAAAAGGGAAATTAAACAATGGCAAATTTTGCCCACTTTCAGTCTTGACTCTTGTCAAGAGGTGAAACTTGGTTGGATAAAACAAGTATTCCTTTTGTTCATTTTTAATTCCAGTTTACTTGAAATTATTTATTTGGATGAGTTTTTCAAAACAATATATATTAATATTGATAATACCTAGCCAAAAGGTCAACTTATGTAAAAGTGAACAAGTGCAGTCAGATTGAAGTAAACTATTTTTAGCTGTGTTTTGTTATATATATTGTCATATTTACAGTATGTATTCGTAATTATCTTTGCCTGTCCTTTTCCTACCTGGCAGGCTGGTATTGATTAGCTCGGTGTATTCCTCCATGGAGGTGAGGGCCTTGTACCCAGCGCAGTTGATGGTTACTTTTGGGTGAAGGCCCCGTTCATGTGCCTGTTGGAGAAATGGCAAACACACCAAGGTGTTGTAACACAAATACTCAAATCACCAAATCGGACAACTGTTAAGTCGAGTAAGAAGTGCACTTACTGCTTTGCTCTCATAGAGGCTGATGGTGTAGCTGTTTGGCACAGACACAAAGCGACTCCTCCACTTCCGATTCTCCTCCAGATACTGAAACAAACTCCCTGAAAAGATGGACCGGCCTGCCAGAGGGTCCTGAAAAATCACAGAGACACGACTTAGCACTAAAGCATAATGCATTGTGATATTTTATGTATAATTGCATCTTGTGATACAAAGATTATGCATGTAGAATTTGTATTAATGGAGATCTTTCATTAAAATGAGATTTTATTGCTCTTAATAATTTTAAATAAATGTCTGTCAGATCTCCCTGAACTATGCAAGAGACCTGAAGCTAAGTTAGCGTTTCCGTGGTGATTTTTGTTTGGTGTTTACACAAGGATACACACCACCCAGTTTGTTTTTTTCAGATTTCCTGTCTTAGGTCAAATAATACTGTAACCGAGGCTGCTCAGAGAGGAAGGAACCAACGAAGGAGACAGGCGGAAGTGGCAGAGCTAAAACAAAAAGAGGTTTTTGTTAGAGAACAGATTTGCGGCTGTTTCTCTGTTGGAAACTGTTAAATTATCTGTAGAGTTTGTGTGCATGTGTGACGGGGTCACTTGTGCCTATGTTGGGGTAGAGCAGAAAGAAAGTGATCATTTACAACATTGTGTGAGTTATATTGCCTACTTCTGCAGTTCCCAGGGGCTATGTGGAAAGATCATAGCATAGCTCAACTAATTAGAAAAGAATTTAATTATGATTTGATTGGAAGAATATATTAACCTGAAGTCACTACAGGTTGCAGTTATGTAAGAGTGTGAAAACTAGTTAGCAAGCGAGCACAGAAGTTTAGGTAAAAGTAATGAATAAATGGTAGAAATAACTAGTTGAAAGTAATGACTAAACAGTCTCTAAATAATTATCTAAAAGATCAAAGTAATGGAGAAACGGTTAAAATAGCTAAAAGTTGAAATAGATATAGCCAAAAGTAATGGCTTAAAGTAACGTTATTGGAGATATGGTTGAAGCATTCAGCTTCACTCCAAGTAGTAGTAGTCTAGAAGGCTAGTAGTAGGATTGCTGACCAAACGAACCTTAATATTAACACTTCAATTGTACGAAATAATTAACAATATCCACTTTTAAATAATGAATAGTGTTATACATTTGGAACATGCAAATTAGGTGCTGATAATGCATCCCTCTACAGTAAATAAGTAAAAAGCAAAAGGTAAAACTACACTGTTAATGGTGCAAAATGTTTAGTTATATACTTTATTTTTACATCATAAAAGTAAACAGATAAATAAGCAGATTAGAAAAAAGGAGCCCTAGAGTTTGTGTGTGTGCATGTGTGTTTGCAAAGCGTTAATTCACATATGCATAATTTTGCACTTATGCCATCAGCACACACAAGCAGCTGTCCTCCACATAGTGAATAGAGTAGATGAACTGCCATTATAGCATTCCAAACAGCATCTCTGTTCATGTGTGAAATGTGCTCCACTTCACCTTCAGTGATTGAAAATGTGAACAAAAGTGGGACCTTCAGTACATTCAGTAACCAAAAAGATGAGAGGAATTCAAGAAGTGGCAGAGGCCTTGCTTGTTAGGTAATGTACTGGTACATAGACCCCAAGAATGAGTTCATTCATGCCTCACGTATAACATCGAGCTCTGTTTGCTTAAAAAAAAGCTTACAGGGATGCAAGTTTGTGCTATGCATAGTTTAGCTACAAACAATGGTGTGAATCTGTTCATCTTGTACATCTTGTAAGATAGCAGAAAGGAAGCTGGTGAGATTCAAATTAGTTAAATAATAATGCTGAGTAGCAAATTTAATTTTAATTAATTACAACCACATTTCTTATTTACTCAATTTGCAAATTACACCAGGGTTAAAAACTAACCGCAAAATGCATGTTATATGTTCCGAAAATGACAAATATTAAAATCCAGAAACAGGTAGAAGCCACATACTTAGTACAATAGTTTGTATTTTATAACTGCTACAATGCACTTGCCTTCCTGTGAAGCAGCTGTGACTGCGTTCCTCCTCCTCCTTCTATCTCAAAGCGAACGCTGTTAAAGAGAGCGACTGAGTACTGCTGCTCAAACACATCACTGAACTCCTTCATCACATCTCTGGTTCGAGCTGCAGGAGGACACACAGACAGACATCAGGAGACATCCATACCACACAAACGTATCACACTAATGTGAAAAAGTGAAAAGAAGTTAATATAGGTTCAAACATCACAAGTCATTGGAGAACAGATCAAGCACTTCAATTCATTTTCTACAAGAAAGACTTGACAAAGTCTTGCAATTCTCCTGCAAAGGCCACAAACCATTGCCACTATCAGCTCTTTATGGAAAGTGCCATACAGTAAAATTTAAAGTGGGCAAGAAAACATAGTGACTCTTGTGCAGAACTCAACAAAGAGATACCTTACATGTATTATCAGCACTGTTCACTTTATAACAGCTGTCTTGTACAGTTCTGTCATCAGTAAAACTTTCGGGTTGGCTTTTGCATAGTTAAAATACAACTTCATCAACGTCATTATAGACCTATTCAAAACCAAGACTCCCATGTTTTTATGGCTGCACCATTCAATCAAATAAAATATTCTAGATGTTTTACTTGTCGTATACATATTTCCTGCCAAATTTAGCCTGAGCCTTAAAAGTACTCATAAATCAAATAATGTTTGGGTGTTTTATAGGCTAAGTGATCCATCGATAATGAAAATAATTGTTAGTTGCAGCCCTAGTTTAGAGTGACAAGTGTAGAGTCTCCCTACAGGTTGCATTGCATTTAAATCAATGTTTTCCTGTATTGCATAGATGCTTTCCAGAGCTTGACTTTCCTCCATGTCACCGCATCCTAATAAAGAGTCCAAGAACCTGCTGTTGGGAACATGAGCTTTTCCCACATTCCAGTGCTGAAAAAAAAGTCAGTTTGCGAGACGATCAGCGTGTTTGGCTCAGTCAGCAGCAGACAGTGTTGACTATGATCTGTTTATGGAAGGACAACACAGGAAGGAGAGAGCCGGCATGTAGTGGGAGAGCAGGAAGGAAAGAGCTGACAGGACAGGATAGACAGGGAGAGAACGTAGGGGAGACGGAGGACAGGGACACACAAACTTATTAAAACACTGCCATACCAGGATGAGATGGGTGGGCGGGTTAGAGAAAACATAAAGGAAGATTGGGAGACAGCTAAAACAAAGACTCTTAAATCCACAGTTCCGTAGGGCTAGCTATTGAACCTTGATACTTTTTTGATACAGAACAAAATATCTCTATAGAACCGTGTATTTTATACTGTCAGGTTGCCTACTGAAAGTTGCCGTTGAATATCTAGTCAGATTTGTAATCTTGTTTTTTATTCTTTGATCAGATATTTCCTGATATATATTTTTTCCTGGCATTTAACTTTCCAACTTTTTTTGAAATTCTCGTGCATCTACTTGTGTTTAGACAACATTTAACATTTGAGAAGTTTGGCTTCTTTTGGTGAATGAAAAATGCTAGTAGTAAATCAAACGTAAATCAAAAGTATTGTTTTAGTAACGGTCCTGAGAACCAGGTGCCGTATCTGCATTAGTATTTTAAAAAAAAAGCCCTACTGTTTAGGAATGTCTTATCATCCATTCTGGTTCACTCATTAAAAAATGTTTAATGCTGATATTTTGTCTACAGAGCCCCTAAAGTCCCAAAACATGTTTGTCTACATTTGTAGACAAACATGTCTTGTCTTGTTTGCACAAGATATTGATCTTATGCCAACTTTTCTCTTAATTGTGTGTTTTTTTTTTTTTTTAATTGTGGACATGTTTGATAGAAACTCTCTCTATCCAGTGTAAATTGAATTTCTACAAGATAAGTGCTGGCTAACGGTGCTTCCATTCCAATGTTCAGAGAGTTGGTACTTTCCACTGTTTGTCTTGCTGTGCCAAAGTCAACAGACTGGATAATTATACATGGGAAGCCTTTTGGGCTCTTGAAAATTGGAATTGGTAAGAAAGACCACATTATAAATCACCCACAAGTCAAACTGAGACTTCAGACACCCCATCAATAAGATGGTGCCCTAATTTGTTATGTGAATGAATTAACTGTAACACAGCCTAAGAGATCTGGAAAAGATAATCTGGTGTGTCGACAACAAGCATTTTTAGACAGATTTTTATTCACGTCTCATGCAACAGATTGGCTCTATTTTCAATCTATGCCGTTGTCTGCACCGGCTTGTTGGAGGCTTGCGTCTTAGCCCCGTCTCATGGGTGTGAACAGGACCTGAAGTGTTTACGTTTCAAGTCTATTTTATTCAAACAATGCATGTGTAAACACGAGGTTCATGCCCAGTAAAAAGGCCAATAAAAAAATAAATATATTTATCTACATTTTGCAACCTAGGCAGAGCCTAGCCAACACCAACTGAGAACATGTTTGACGTCCTGCTGGCAGTACGGAGGTTACGGCCGGATGGCTGGTAGCAACGGCCCCGCTATCTCCCACAAGACTCCCTACGGGACATGGTCGTAAGCTTTCTCCCAAGTCTACAAAACACATGTAGACTGGATGAACAAACTCCCATGACCCCTCCAGTCCCCCGTTTAAAAAAATAAATAAATAAAGAAAATTGGGAGCCAACACGAGGACCTCCTAAGCTACCTAAGAGATCTCTGCCAGGTATATGGGTGAGGCTTTCCCTGAGTCTTTAAACTCTGCCTCCTCCATAGAGGATGTTTTCGTTGAGATCCGGAATATTGAAAAGTGCTCTTTCCACCGCTGGACAATATTCCCAGTCAGGGTCAGCCATTCTCCTTCCCTCCCTGAACCAAGCCCTGCTTTTTCCTTGTTGAGAACTCCTCCCACACCCAGGTTTTTGCTTCAGTGACCACAGAAGCCACAACCCTTCTAGCCTCCCAGTACCTGTCTGCTGCTTCAGGAGACCCCTGAGCCAACCAAGCCCAAAAAGTCTCCTTCTTCAGCTTGATGGCCTCCTTCTCAGGTTGCCGCCACATCAAGCATAAGAAATTCTTCTGGAGGTGGGAGTTGAAGACCTCACGGACAGGGGCCTCAGCCAGGCGTTCCCAGTTCATTCTCTCTACAAGTTTGAGTTTACCGGATCTTTCCGACAGTTTTCTTGCCCATCTGGTCCAAGTCTCCACCAGGTGGTGATCAGTGGACAGATCTGCTCCTTTCTTGGCTCAAATGGTCTAGACGTACGGCTGCAGATCTGATGACCACGTCGATCATCAATCTTTGGCCTAAGATGTTCTGGTACGTAGTATCAGTAAATCATCCTATGCTCGAACATGGTGTTTGTCGAGGACAATCTATAGCATACAAGTCCAATAACAAAGCCCCACTAGGGTTCAGAGCGGGCAGGCCAAGGTTTCCCCATCATTGTCCACTAAAGCGTTGAAGTCAGCTGGGTGGCAGGCAGAGGCGAGGACCTAGGCGTGCTGACCCCTGGCAGAGGTACGGGAGGTGGATCGGTACCAACTAGACATAGTTGGGCTCACCTTTATGCATAGCAGTGGGTCTGGAACCAAACTCCAGAAGAGGGGCTGGACTCTTTTTTCCGCTATGACAGTTTACTTGAATACTGTATACCTCTGTTGTCCAACTGCACAAACTGCTTCACATCTGACAGAAAAACTGAGATCAGTTTGTATTGGAGCAGCTGTGACTGTGAATGTTTCACAAAGTATGATTTTATCCAAACAACTTTAAAGGGTAAGGTCAAAGTAAAATGCTTTAAGGAAGTATGAGATGTTGACATAAGCTGCTGGCTCATGTCAGCATCATTCACTCCCTGCCTTTACTTTTATTTAAAAGTCACAGTCTCGTTCTGTGACGCATATTTGAGAAACATCAAGATCTTCATTAAGGGTAGGGATGGGAATTGAGAACCGGTTCTTCTTTAGAACCGGTTCCCAGTGAATCAATTCCTTGGAACCGTTAGTGTACCTGCTTAACGGTTCCGCTCGTTGCAAATGTGTCATGACCGTCACACACGCTGCGTTCTTTTGGTTACGCAGCAAACATGTCATCGAGGCAGAAGCGATCTAAAGTGTGGTTATATTTCACTCGAAAAGACGGCAATGCAGTCACAGCATTTGGCCACACAGCACGCAATCCGTTTGCAGGACTGTCGCGTGTTTGATTCTCTACTACTCAGCGACACAGCAACAACAAGTGAGTCAAGCAGCAGCGGAGCTAACGAGACGCCATCTGCTATTAATGCCAAAGTTAACTTGTCTATTTAGTTAACGTGAGCGCCATTTCATTGTGTAAACTTTTACTATACGGAAGAAATCCAGCTTTATAGAAGCCTTCTGCCCATTCCAACCAAAGACAGCGCCAGTTTCTGGTGGTGGAAGAAGAGTGACGCGTCGCCAGTGTTGTCAGCTCTAGCTGAGAGGTATCTCTGTGTCCAAGCTTCCTCCACCCCTTCTGAAAGGGTGTTCTCCACTGCTGGAGACACCCTAAGTCCAGAGAGATCTCGTATCCTTCCTGAGAGGGCAAACATGACCATTTTTCTGCACAAAAATTGTTAATTTGCCCAAGTTGATAGTTGTGGTCTTTACAGAAGACTTCTTTCTATTTAGTATGTCAGTTGAGTTGAATTTAGTTTCAGGTTGAATATTCCCAAAGGCACAAGCTCTTCCTTGACTGTTTACAGTCTGTGTTTTTTGTTTTTATTGCACTTAAATGGCAGTTTTATTTATTTTTTTGGCTGGACCAATGAATGTGAAAAAATCTATAGGTCCCTGGACATTACTTTGTAGCTCACCTACTTTTAGCTTTGTTCTGAGGTTACTACACATAATTTGTGTATACTCTGAGTATGTGCGGTGTTCTTATCAGATATTAAAGCGAGTTAATACAAACAAATTTGTACTTATTTCCTCACCCAATGAGAATCGTTAAGAGAATCGATAAGGAATCGGAATCGTTAAATTCTTATCAATTCCCATCCCTAATTAAGGGTGAGTTTACTTAACCTTTAGACAAACAAGCACACAACGTTGTCTATAAAGTGCACATTGTGTCTGTGTTGTGTTGGCACATGAGGGAGGAGAGATTTGAGAATGTGCTTGGGCAGCGCGGATGAAGAAATCACCTTGTTGGGAGGTATACACTTGCAACAAGACTCCCGATGCAGAAATGCTGAGTAGTCTTCACTCACTCCCTCCCTCCCACACACTCAGGTGCACCAAAGACTGAACTGGGCAAATTAGAACTGTTTCAATGGTAATGACCATACAGGTCAAAGTACTCTTTAAAGGGCATGCCATTTGTTATGCTGTTGATATGTTAAATCATACATGCAAAGAAGAGATCAAAAGATCTACAGGTAGATGGGTAGAGTTAACAGAAAGAGGGTGTGTGAGAGCCAAACAGTTTCATCTTATTAATCTTGTGACATGTTTCTACCTGCTTTACTTCTTCACTCATTATGTTCTCCTCCCCCTCCTCTGACTCCTCTTCACATGTATCTTTTTCTCAGCCAGACTTATAAGTAGAAAACATTGCACTATTTTGGGTAATCTATTGCTGAAAACTTGAAATGACGGTGGCTCTGTTGAATCCTGAATAGATTTTCCAAATAGACCAATTTTTGTCACCTGAGGACGTTAGCTAATGTTGGCAATTAATTGCAGTTAAACAAAGAAACCGCAATTACATAAAACGATTGACAATTAGACAATTATATAATAATAGTTACAGGCCTAAGTGAGGATGATGCCAGTTATGCCTATCTGTAAAGTGTCTTACACACAGAACAAATGTAAACTGAGAAACCACCACCACAAGAGCCAGCTTCTAACAATGTCATTCTTCCTATTTTAAACTATTTCTGAGTGTATTTCTCGTTTGGGTTTGCAAGAAACTGCAACAACATACAAACTTGAGTGTCTGGACCTCAAGAACATAATCTTTGGTTTCCAGAAGTGGTTTCCTCATGCAAGTATGCCTGCCAGCATACGCACACAAACACAATAACCCTGAAAGAGCCTTAAATGATTCTAAAACAACGGTTTCTGCAAAGCACAAGTCTGGAGGAGCTAAACAGCAACTAAAATTTTTTTTCTTTTTTTTTCTTGAGAGGTTTTGGACCTGGGACGCATTGCCAAATGACTTCTACCAATGACTGTCTTCTAATTTCAAGAAAGCAGCTATATTAATTGAAATGTTTCAGCTTCTGCACTGTTCCTCTGCTTCCCTCTGCATGCATGCTTTGTTGAAGTAATGACACAGACCTGCACAGTTCACAGTTGGAGGCTGGAGCAATCTGAGACTTAAATAGCAACCAGTCCCAAACTTATACAAACATGCTCCCCTTTGGGGAACCTACTTATTATCTCTGAGAAATAGGCCTGCAGCAGAGATGGGATTCAGGGGAACTGTTCAAGTAGAGCCGAGCAACAATACACTGATGTGAATGAGAAGCTTTGTCCTAGAATGAAACGGGGAAAGCTTAGAGGATCAGAGTTCAATTTAATGTATTTTAACACCACATATATTAAGAAATAGAAGTCTGGTTATTTTTTGGACAAATCATGCAGGAAGGTCTGTGTTTTTCTTCTCTACAGGTCAGTATGACAGGTCAGTTTGTTTTATCTATAGTAGAGTTTCTCCAACACATAAGCATGCGTTTTCTGTGAAAAAGAAAATCAGATAAAATGTTTATTTTGAAATTGACACCATTTAAAAATGTTGGATGACTTCTAAGGCCCCTTCTTTGGACATTTTAATTTAAGATTTTTTTTTTTATAATTTTAGTTTTTAGATAGGGTACCCTGGAGGAAATATAAACGAATAACGTTGTTTTTGAAAATGTCTTGGATATAAATTATGTATGTTTTGGATATGAGTAAAATAACTTTTAAGGAACTTCAGGGTATAGGAAACTCTATATATCTGCCCTTTAGCTGCAGCTCGGTCACTCCTCTCTTACCTGTTATCATCTCCTGTCTGCTCTCATCCAGGTGAGATGAAACCACGTCCCCCATGGTTACAGGAGAGCCTCACAGATCCTTCAAGTATCCGAGCTAGTAACAGGTTGTACCCAAAGAGAAAATAGGTTCCAGTAGTATTTCCAGTAGTCTCAAATATCCGATCAGATCCGTTGGTAAATCACTTTCCCCCTGAGAGGCGCACGGCTCCGGCGCTGCTGCGTGTCTTCTCTCCCGCTTTCCCCAGAGTGTGGAGGCGGAATGCGGCGAGGTAACGACTCCCCTCCGCTGAGAAGCAGGCGGAGGTGAACACTAGTCTGGCTCACAGTGGCAGGACACACCCTCTGGGAGTCATCACTGGTCCAACGTGTTCAGGCGGCCCTGCCAAGGGTGTGGCCAGAGCCTGGAGCTTAATGTAGTGTCTCACACCATATTTGATATTTACTGTGAATCGAAGTGTTATGTGTCGGTGCAGTCCGACTTTATTTAGCGTTCAACTAATAGCCTATAACTTAGAAATATGGTATTTAAAATACAAACATCCATGTAGAATAACCTAGGATACTAATATATGTTACAAGGTCACCCCTAATGACAAGGTGGCTTATTTTTAAATAGATTAATATTCTGTATTTATTAATTTTAATACTAGCTACTCTTAACGCCCAAAAGGCCTACTGTTAGAGGTTTTGCACTAAGAGAAACAGTTTTCCATGATGCCCAGTCTTTGCGGTTTCCCGCAGAAAGATACATGCTGCGCTCTTGTGGACACTTTGTTTCTCGGCTCTTTAATATTGAGAGGGGCTCTAGGCCTGTCACTGCAGAGAACCCTACGTCACAGCGGCGATCCTGTAAATCAAATAGGCCTAAGTCACTATATATATATATATATATATATATATATATATATATATATATATATAAATAAACAATGCTTACAGAGGAGATAGGTGTGAAACAATTCATGCTTTTTTTTTTTTTTTTTAACATATTCTCACTGACTCTCACTGATATACTTCATACAATATACACAGTAACAGCAATAATCGCCACTAGTGCTGGAACGGTATGTGAAACATAAAATGAATCGGCAACTATTGCAGTTATAATTGTCAGTTTATTTTCAAGAGTTCCATATATCAAGCAACATTTCTATATTCATTTCAACTTTCAAGAAATGTGCGGATTTTCTGCTTTTCTCTTAATATCGCTATAAACTAAACTAATATATAGTTTTACTTTGGGTTTTCAGGCAAAATAAGCAGTTTGTAGACATCACATATGGCCTACAATAGCCACATTAATCAACAATGAAGATAATAATTAATTGCAGACCGGCAATCTCTTCCCATTGAAACAATATCTATTTTTTTTTTTCATTTAGTAAATAATACAGAACTATAGGCAAACATATGACATATGGTTATGTGGTATTTTATTATAGGCCAATATATATTTACATGTAGTAGACAATGAATGGCATGCTCCTGGATTGAAGGTTATAACATAAAATAGAATGATATGAAGAGGCTTTACCAGGGACAAAAGAGCAATAACAAGACTGTAGTAACAAGTTTAAGCTAATAAGTCGCAGTTGTAGCCAATGATCCAGCACCACCAATGGGGGTATGATGCGGAAGGATACGCAGTGACGTTTCCAAATGGAGGCTCCTCCGCAGCGATGAGAAGTGAGCACAGAAAGGAGGGGGAGAGAGAGGGAGAGGAAGGAAGCAGAGAGTGAACACTCAGTCCAACACTCAGCAGCATCATGGCACCTATCGGATTAAAGGCGGTGGTCGGGGAAAGTAAGCTCGTTTCTTTTATTTTGCTGTAAATTTGGTCAGATGCAGCGCTGCGGTGTGCGCACAAAGGCGGTTGTGTTTGTGTGTTTTTGCAAGGTGCGGATGGCATCTAGTGCATCTGTGTGGTGATGGTGAAGGTGATGCTCTTGGTGTTCCATTGTATCTCATTGTAAACCACAGCAGTGTATTGAGGGAGCTGTCGATAGCCCGCAGAGGCTGGTTTGTCTCACTAGGCTACTGCGGTGCGATGCGCAATTGTATTTCATGCCGCGGAGACGTGAACACCGATTTAACTCGCGGTGATTAGCCCACTGATGAACGTAGGCACCATACTCCAGAAGGATGTAGTTAGGCTGGAGGAAAATGAAGCCCACATACGCCCTTTTATCCTTAATCAGCGCTTATTTCAGGAATAATCAGCGCTGCAGTGGAACTGCAACATGCCTGAATAGGGTATAGGCTACTGCGGACACTTGCTTCTCACGCCTTGGCTAGCCAATTCTAACTAATAATCTAATGTAACGATCTTGGTTATGAAGTGAGTAAAGGTTAATACTCTCCATCCGTGGGATTCCCTGGTTTCAGCAGTGCCTCACCCCTCTGATGGAGCATAAGAGATTGCGTAAAACACCCTTTCTGAACCGGAGCGCTTCAGAGCTCAGTCCAGCTGCTGTCAGCTCCGCTGCATATTAATGGCGGATTGTATCCAAGACGAGAAAGTTGCCTTTAAAACGCCGCTACCCAGGAAAATCGGCATTATCTGTAGGCTACATAATCTCCCGTCCAGTAACGATCAGTGTATGCCCTTTCATCATCATGCCCTTTACTGGCGGCGCGCCACCGATCACACGTAATCCTGCATCATTAGGACTCTGTAGACTCGGCTGTCAAGTACTGATTTTGTTAAGACTCATTTACTTCGGCTGATGCTCCATAGTGTCGGTGTGTGGTGCTGATGCAGGCCTGAACATGCAGGCGCAGCTCCATTCTCCTCAGCAGGGTCAACTGGGTGCAAGTGTTGGTGGTCGTGATAATGTCAGACAGGCCTGCATAGTGAGATAAAGACTCATAGAAACCAATTAACCGAAGGCTTGAAGGTATCTAATAGGCCCACATCATGTAATTTTTCTTAGCTGCACATTCTCTTCATTTTTAAGGAGCCCTGCCCTTGATGCAGGATTTGTTTCACTTTTGTTGTTCATCTTATTGAATTGGTTTCACATTTCACTACAGAAATCCAATCACGCTCTGCAACAATATCCTTCTCTCTGGCAGTAAGATTGCTGAATCTCTATATTTCTTAAATCATATCAGGATCAGGGATGAATCACAAGTCATATGTCCTGCTCATAGACTGTAGAAATGGGTCCTGCTGCAAATTCTTGGGCCCCCACCCCCACCCCATCACACACACATACACATGCACTTCCTCAGTCTTACAGAGACACAGTATTTTTCTGCTGGGATATGAATGAAGTAGAAAAAGGTTTGTGCTTTGGCTGAGAATTAGGCTTCCCACAGGGAGCAAGAGTTGAGCCTGGACCACCAATGGTTTAAAAAAAAAAAAATGTAAATTCACTTTGAAGCTAGGACTCTATATATATATCTCCACATATACAGTGATCAACCTTATGTTCATTGCAAGGAACTGTGTTCTAGTTTGCTTGGAATCACTGATTTTAACAATGGAATTGTGTAAATCATTAGGATCATATTGCCCTGATAAGAGTCTACTGATAATACGGGATTACAGGCCAGCCCTGCTGGGGAGTTAGAGCAGATTTTTTTTAAAGAGGTGAGTAGGCCTAGTGCTATATTGTGGTTGAGGTGAGAATTAGTATTACTGTGAGTCCAGACCTGCATTTTTATGGCCTGCATCACTTGAAGTCATGCTTATAGGATCTTTTTTATATTTGATATAAATTCTATCATCTGCACTCCTACAACATTACACAATACAGATTCACATGCCAAACATTCCTGCCTGTTCTACATTATTTTGTGATGTAGGCCTTGCAACTGGCAATTACATAACCCAGTTTAAAGGCAGGCACGCGCAGGCTCTCCGTGTCGACTGAATCGTCTTTTCCAGAACGATGTAAACACTCGTGCATGTTTCCCAGTAGGTAAAGGCAAGGGACGCAGCAGGCAACACCTGCGCTCTGTTTGGCTGAGGTGAAGCTGGGATGGGATTGGTGGAGGTGGTGAGGGCAGAGAGGGAGGGCGACACCATCATGGGTTCTCTCTGCAGCAGTGTATGTAGCAGCCAGGCTGAAGGAGGGGGATGGGCAGTAAGCAGAGCTTCACGCTCCCCTTACATGACTGTATATGAGCATCCGTCCCAGAAAGAAAATAAAGCTAAATGATAAGGATCTCAGCAGCCAGCAAACACCTGAGCTGATAGACATTTCATTAAAACTGTGCAGGCACTCAGGTTGATGAAACTGAGGGAGCACAGCGGTTCTTTTTGTAAATTACAACCCTGTGATTAAAAGAAAGGATATTCTGTATTTAACATTCAGGAGGTGAACACTTTACAATGTAATGCATATAGGGCTGTTGTACTGGATCTCATTACGGTATATTTTGCACACATTCATTCCACTCCTCGTATTTCTGAAGCGGCCTCTTGTGACTTTACGTTGACCCAGACAAGGAACAGTCTGACATTGCAATTACATGGTCACCGTCTTCCACTGTTTAAAGTTAGATTCCACCCTGTGCATCAATTTTCAGTAACATTTATATTAAGGTAGGAATATTCACCATTAGTTGCTGATTATCATGTAGCATTTAGGCTCTTTATTAGTCACAAAAAACACGTATTAATGCCTTATTCTGCATGACCAAGTGATGTAGTTATGAGCAAGACCTCACTTAAGAATGGGGAACATATTCTGAGTTAGAAAGCAATAATTTAGAGTTATTAGGACACTAACACTTGCAGTTTTGTTACATAAGAATACACCATATTTACAACCCCAAATCAGAAAAAGTTGGGACAGTATGGAAAACACAAATAAAAAAAGAAAGTAGTGATTTCTAAATGTACTTTGACTTGTATTTCATTGCAGACAATACAACAGCACATAATTAAATTGTTCCTCATGATTTTTATTGTTTGTTTTTTTTCAAAAAAACAAAATTCCTATTTTGTTTCTTGCAACACATTTCAAAAAAAGTTGGAACAGTAAAGCATTTACCACTTTGTAATGTTGCCATTCCTTTTCACAACACTTAAAATACGTTTAGGGACTGAAGACACCAAGTGATGAAGTGTTTCAGGTGTAATTTTGTTCCATTCTTGCTGCAAACAAGTCTTAAGGTGGGCAACAGTACAGGGTCTTTGTTGTCGCATTTTGCGCTTCAAAATGCGCCACACATTCTCTATTGGAGACAGGTCGGGACTGCAGGCAGGCCAGTCAAGTACCCGAATCCTCTTCCTCCGCAGCCAGGACTTTGTAATGTGTGCAGAATGTGTTTTGCATTATCTTGTTGAAATATGCATGGACGTCCCTGGAAAAGATGTCTTCTTGAAGGCAGCATATTGTGCTCCAAAATCTCTATGTACTTTTCAGCATTAATGGTGCCATCACAGAAGTGCAAGTTACCTTTGCCAAGGGCACTGACACAACCCCATACCATGACAGACCCTGGCTTTTGGACTTGTTGCTGGTAACTGTCTGGATGATCCTTTTCTTCTTTGGTCCGGAGCACACGGTGTCCATTTCTCCCAAAAAATACCTGAAATACTGATTCATCTGACCACAGTACACGTTTCCACTGTGTGATGGTCCATCCCAGATGCCTCCGAGCCCAGAGAAGTCGACGGCGCTTCTGGACACTGTTAACATAGGGCTTCCTTTTGGCATAGTACAGTTTTAACTGGCATTTGTGGCTGTAACTACGTATTGTGGTACTTGACAAAGGTTTGCCAAAGTAGTCCTGCGCCCATGTGGTGATATCGCTTATAGATGAATGACGATTCTTGATGCAGTGCCGCCTGAGGGATCGGAGATCACGGTTGTTCAGCTTAGGCTTGCGCCCTTGTCCTTTACGCACTGAAATTCCTCATTCCTTGAATCTTTTAATTATGTTATGCACTGTTGAAGGTGAAATAAGCAAATGTCTTCCTATCTTTCTTTGAGGAACATTGTTTTTAAACATTTCAATAATGTTCTCACGTATTTGTTGGCAAACTGGCGATCCTTGGCCCATCTTTGCTCCTAAAGGACTAGACCTTTCTTGGATGCTGCTTTTGTACCAAATCATAATTACAATCATCTGTTGACATCACCTGTTTCAAATCACATCATTATTTAACCAATTTACCTGATTACTAGCCCTAAATTGCTCCTGTCCCAACCTTTTTTGGAATGTATTGCAGGTCTGAATGACAGGAAAGGATGTATATTTACAAATGAAATTTAAGTTGACCAGACAACACATGAAATATTTTGTGTTCACATTGTCTGCAATGAAATACAAGTCAAAGTACATTTAGAAATCACTACTTTCTTTTTTTATTTGTGTTTTCCATACTGTCCCAACTTTTTCTGATTTGGGGTTGTATTAAGGGAGACTGATTATTTTTGTGGCACTACCACCTTATAAGGCCCATACTCAGCAAAGCATATTAAGATCATAATTCATGTACTTCCTTACTTAGTGTCAGTAAGCAGTAATTAGGATGTTATGATATAATAGTGGAAACTATTAGTTAATGGCCTAGTAGTTGCAGAATAAAGCATTAATACATATAATGACTAATAAATGGCCAATAGGCTAAGATACTAACAATCTGCCAGTTGTAATCCAAAAATTGAAATGGCATATCACACCTGCAACACAGTGATTTGCATTGTTTCTGTTCTCACATATTAACGATAAGTTTATGAATGCAGAGGTAGAGCTAAACTGTTAGCATGTACCTGTTTTTGTCTTTTTTTTTTTTTTTTTACTACAGTTTGTCAAACAATTAGTTTGTCCCAATTCCTTGTGATTATACACTGTTACAATGGAATTACCGCCATATACTAATCTTCATACTGTTATATTTTGGCAGTTAGGCTACAATAAATGTGTACTGTTCAGTGCAGGGCTGCCCCTCTTAGTCGATTAGTAATCGGTCGTTTTGGTCTTAGTCGACTAAGATTTCTTCAGTCGATTAGTCATTTTTGAAATACTTTTTTATGCTGAATGACTTCTTCACAAGAAACATAAACACATCTCTTGTAAACAGAAGTTTTAAAGTGGTGCTTTCATATGATTCTTTGTGGAGATACTCAGTTTTACAGATCTGTCAATTAAATCTAATAATTGATTACTCGACCAAATCATTAGAGTATTAGTCGACTAAGAATGTCTTTAGTCAATGAGAGCCCTAGTTCAGTGTTAAAACAACAGGAAACTGATGCAAGGCTTGTGCTGAAAGATTCCAGTTGAGTTATTAATGTGACTGCCTGGACATGGAATCTTAATATATTTGTGAGTATTGTTGTTTCGTTTAATCCTTGTTCTTGTTGCAGTACTTTGAAAACATTCAAGTACTAGTGTGACATTTTGTGAAAAATGCCCATTTGTCTTGCTGAGAATAAGATAAATTAATACGACTGTCATGTCTGTGCGGTAAGACCAGAGCTGGAGTCAGGATGTGGCTAGCCTAGCTTAGCATATAGACTGGAAGTAGGGGGAAACAGCCAGCCTGGCTCTGTCCAAAGTTCAATTTCTTGGCAAACAAAAGCCAGGCGCAGTGACTATGCTGCTTCCCGGAGTTTTGGTGTCACAGTGAGGTTACCAGGTTTGGTATCGTTGGTTCCTGCACAGAGAACAGAATCAAAACCGGTGATTACCGATTATATCAGGGAACCTGCACTATAGCTGCAGATGCTGCAGTCCTGAGCAGATGGATAATCTGAATCACTCCAACATATGGTTTAACTCCCCCTTAAACTATATATTGTAGTTTTTGCATTTCACTTTATTCCCGGAATAAACAAATGAGAGTCGACGTGTTGATTAGTGGGTTTTAGAGGTGATGATGGTATGGTTTATTTGGATAGATCCAGGTGAGCTGTCTTTATGCTAAGCTAGGCTAACCAGATCCTAAATCTAGCTACGTACTTACTGTAATGCACAGATGTGACTGCCATTAATCGTTTCATTAAACTCATGGAAATAAATAAGTGCATTTCCCAAAAATGTTGAACTATTCCTTTAAGTGTCTGATGGTTGTGATGAGTCAGCTCACTCTTATTTGGAAGTATCTGGAAGCAGGCTGGTGTTTATTTACTCCTCTCTGTGCCGGGCTTTGTAGAAGAGGAGGAAGGTGAAACAAACAGAGGACACACACACACACACACACACACACACACACACACACACACACACACACACACACACACACACACACACACACACACACACACACACACCCCTTTCATCTGACCTTGGAAGCAGCACTGAAGCATCACACACTTGTCTGGGTTCAGTGTGTGACGCAGTGCTTGCAGTCCAGAACCTCTGTCAAACACACACATGCACAATAAATACACATACACATGCACGTTGCAAACACACACTCCCAAGTAAATCCATGCTAAAATGTCATCAGTGTTACAAAGCATGAAGGGCTGGCTGAAATAGAGCTCTCTAATTCATAGTTACAGTGGCTCATAAACTTAATGAATTCACATTCTCTTTTACTGAGGAAGAGTGCTATGTCATTTCTGGCAGAAATCCTCTTCCTCCCACTCTTCCTCAGCAGCATGTGACTGCTCGCTCATCCTCCTTTTTCACACACACACACACACACACACACACTCACACACTGGAGACAGTTTTATAACAGTGTTACAGAAATATCTACTTACATAGGATCGGTGCAGTATGAAAGCCAAGTCACGGCAGTCATGATGCTTTGGTCCCATGTGTCACGTTGTTATTTTAACTGTAAGATGATTTCATATGCAAAATGATATTAGTTCAGGCTTTTATGCCGCAACGTCCCTGTTGTCAACACTCGTGTTTAACCCTTTAAGTTTCATATCTTAAGTTTGTATTTTTATACATTTTATTTATCAGAACTTTAATATATTTTGATGTCCCTCTGTTATGAAAATAAAACAAACAAAGTTTATTTTTTAACTGCATTATCATATTTTTTTAGTGAGGACTCACAAATAACTACAAATAACTAATGTTAGGGAAATCTGTTTTTGTTACACGTTTCTGGATTATTTCTTTAATATACATCGGCCGATATATCGGAAAATCGGATTTTTAAATCACCAAATATTTGTATTGATATCGGCCTTTATTGGTCGGGCTCTAGTAACTGCTGTACAGTACATTGGAGGAGACTGCAGGGCTCTCCGAGCGTCAGACAGAGCTCAAGCCAGGCTGTTACATTACAGTGGATCACTTGCTTTCCTACAGTCTACAGTATTGTATACTGGTTGCCATTTTCAGCACCCTGGGGTTCTCTTTCCCTGCTTCACTTAAATCCATCTCTAGTTAGTTTCTTTAGAGTGCTAAAAAACTAGCCAATGTAAACACCGCTTGAATTTAGAGCTGGGCGATATGGAATAAATCAAATGACACGATATGTTGACCAAATAACTCCATCGATATTGTAGGTTTGAATGTTGGTGCTTTCGCTAAATATTAACACAATGAGGTAAATAATCACTACCGTGGTTATAATGACTAAGTGGGTAAAGTGGCAGTTTTGTGTCTAAGTGACAAATGGGATAAAGGCTGCAATGTAACCACTCTGGGCATTTGTGCACCAGTCTGGTGGGTTTGGCGATAGCGATGTTTCATGTTGAACAAAAAGGATCCCACTCTTCAACAAAAATGTCTATCTCTGTAGGTTTCCTTTCCATAATGTTGACAGTTTGAATAATATTCTGAGCATGTCGGTGCCTTCATACTTAAGTGCAAACCTCCAACTGTGCTCAAATGACTGCGGAAACCGCATCAGCTTGGCTAAGTCTTAAAAATATAGGCTAAACATCGAAATTCAGTCCATTAAGAAGAGCAGGAAATGATGGAGTTACTGTCTGATCACACTGTAAACTGGTTGGAGTCAGACATGCCACCAAAGCGACTGTTAACAAAAACATACAGATAAATGTACAGAGGGGCTCTGTGCTCAGGTCTCATGACTCTGCCTTTCCCTTGCTCCTGTACATCATCACCCATTGGTGCAGGTCATGGGAAAAGGGTCCTCACATCAGTCCATTTCCTGTTTTGGCTGGGTGACCTGCACCTCTCCTTAACCTGCATACTTTCTGACCTCTGGCTAGATGGATGTTGGAGGCCGGAGAGACTACAAACTTAATACCAGAGCTCGCCTCCGTACATGCACATGTTCATCAAAACAGGTTCCTTCCCGTGGCTATTTTGCAGAGGCACCGTTGCTGCATCTGGCGCGATTTTAAAGAAATGCCTGGAGATAGGTCTGGCAATGCGAGTGATATCAAACTGATTATATACAGTCCAACAACCTGAATGTAATCTATTTCAATATCAACAGAGGAAAGCAGATTTTAGTTCTTACATTTACGAAGCTACAACCAGAAAATGTTTGGTAAATGATCAAATGAACATTATAATTAATATATTATAAGACGTCAACAATTAGCATTGAGTCATGTCCCACTACAACGTGTCCCAGTATGGAAAATAATGGACTGAACAGTGAAATGAATGCCACTGTTATTTGCCTCCTATATGGCAATAGCACCTGATCAAGCATCATCACTTATTCTGTATATACCATGGTTTTATTCATTAACTATGGTGGAGACCTGGCTTCATGTGTTTAATTTTTTTTTACATTTGCTATTTATTAAGTTGAGAGCCTACAAGTGAAGCTTCAAGTGCTTTTCTGACACACACACTTAAAGTCTCTGAACTGAAGCGAAGGCTGCTGTTGTGTTTCAGTGGGAGCCCTGCTAAAAATGTCTTCCTGTCTCTTTAAGATCAGCCGTGTCAGCTTCTCTAAGCAGTGATGCTGCTGTGAAGCTGAGATCCAGAGGAAAAAAATGGGTCATGTCCTCGTAGGTGAAAGTCCCTGAAGGGGAGATAACCACGAGACAAAGGGAGAAACTGTCAGCTGCGTAATGTGTAGTCGGAGCTAATCCAGCAATAGCAATATCATGTAGCACATCACACTTGTTTTTTACTGTGGCAAAATTATGTTATTTGCATTTAGTACCCACAGAGTGTGGTCAGTTTGTCTGGTTTTAACTGCTTTATATATATATATATATATATATATATATATATATATATATATATATATATATATATATATATATATTTCAATCTAATGTTTTGCAGTTGATTTGCAAAATACGTGTTTTGCATCTTTTTTACTAGTTACTTTTTTTAAGGCTTTATGGTTTGACAAAAAACATTTATGCCTTTGATATGTCTTTGTTTTCATCTGCCATGAGGAAGTGTATCTGTGTGTGTGTGTGTGTGTGTGTGTGTGTGTGTGTGTGTGTGTGTGTGTGAGAGTGTGTGTGTGGGTGGGTGGGTGTGTTTGCCCCTCTGCCTGTTTGGTTGACACAGCTGTTCCACTGTGTTTTTTCAGGTCCCTTCCCTTCTCTCTGACTGGTGCGTTCCTGTATTGTTGTGGCTCTATCAGGAGGTCAGAAAGGAAAAATCCACAGTGCTGTCTCCTCCTGACGTGATTTTGATGTTCATTTTCAGTCATCAGTGACGCAAGTGTGCTGCGTCCACTTTATTATTCTATTATAGTTTCCTCATTCACATGACTCAGTATAGGTCAACACAGGAGATAAAAGAGAGGAGTGAGGAAATAGCTTTGTAAATATAGTGTCACAATATGTTTTCCATCCAGGATCAATTTAATCTTAGCTATTTTCTGAAGACAAAAAAAAAATAGTTTGGGTGGAAGATTTTACACACTGTCTATTTAACAAGAAAGATAAAACACATATTACAAATATGTCATGATATAAAATTCCAGTTTTATTTTTTCTTTACAGGAGTATATTGGGAATGTGTAGGGGCTTTAAAATGGTTCAGAATTATGTACCCAAATGCATGTTAAAGCTGCATTAAATATATTTTTAGCCACTTGGAGGCAGTGGAGCAAGCTGAAAACACAATATTGACATATTGTCACCTTAAAAAGCTACATGTTGGCAAACCGTTACCAATTCGCACATCCAGCTGACATGGAGCAACACTAGCATTCTGATTTGTGTTTGTGTGATGAATTTAAGTCCAATATCCCCTCTCATTTTTGCTCTAGTTTGGTCTCCACCATCTCCTGCGAAAAATATCTTGCTCTTTAACTACTAAATGCTCCATTTTCTTCACTAGTTAGTCGCCAACTTTGTGTGTAGGTTCTGGAAAGTAGTGTACAGTGAGTTTGTCAGAGCTTATTGCCAAAAACAGCTGCAGGATTAATGAGAGTGGAGTTTGTTGACCATGAGTCCAGATCTAATAGCTAAAAGATGCTAAAATGCTCTGTTGAGCCTAGTGGAACTGCAGAACCGGCTCATAATTCTCCGCTGTCTCGTTTTGATCATTTGATTTATTGTTTATATAAAAAATATTGTATAATGCACCTTTAACTTTGCTTTCACAACCTGACAGACTGTAATCTTTATATACATATTCCCCCAGACTAAATATGTATCTATAACCAATTTTAATTGGTTAATTAATTGGTTTTTTTTTCCTCAACTATACCCCTTCATTGATCCACATGGATTACAAAAGCTATGTTTTTGCTCCTTGGTTCACCTTTAGAAGACAATTTAATACAATATGTAATGTGAACGTTTTATTTTTTATCAACTTTAATGTGTGAGAAACGTTTTGAGCAATGTGACATCTTGAAACATAAGAAAATCACTTAAAAAAACAGTAGTTTATACTAATACAGTAGATATATCAGTTCAGTGACTGGAGCTGCTTTTCTCAGAAACCTTTTATCAGAAAAATGCTGCAGCACAGAACAAGAGGAAACACATCAGCTGCAGCAGAGGAAAAGGGCAAACGAGTGACGGATATAACCGCTGCGTCTTTGTTTGTCTCATCCTGCAGCCTGAAGCCGCTACTGGATGAAAAACAAAAGGACTTTTTAGGAATAACAGTGAACCAGCTTTGATTTTACAACTGTTACTTTGAGCATTTAGCACAGATTGGTCAGCAGCTCCAAAGACAAAGTACTCTGTCCTTGAGAAGACAAAAGCCAGTGTGCGTCAGTTTTAGTTTGTGTTGCTTTGGTTCATATCAGTTGGTCCTGCTGTTGTGCTGACACAGCAGCTTACAGAACAAGACACAGAAGATGCTGGAAATAGACTGAAGCCGAGTCGGGGAATCTCTCTGTCATTCAGTGAGAATAATATTCGTACTATTCCAAGATCATCCGTCCCACAGGAGGTCAGATACAGCTCCTCTGCCTCACCGGAGGTGCAGGCCGGGGTCTGGCTGTGTTTCTGGATTCACTCGGTCAAATTCCAGTCAGTGCGTAGGCTGCTTTTAAAGGCCCATTCTGTAGTTTTTTTAACAAAAATTTGAGCTATATATTTACATACATAACTGAAGGGTTTGTATCTATCTGTCGCTATCCTTCCTTACATCTCATCTACCCTTCTGTCCTTTCTCTCATCCTATACTTCATTCCTTCCGTCTTGTACTCTCTCTCTCTCTCTATATATATATATATATATATATATATATATATATATATATATATATATATATATATATATATATATATATATATATATATATATATATATATATATATATATATATATATATATACACACACACACACACACTACTTTGAGTTACACTGAAAGTAGTGTATCATGTCTGTGTTCAGATTTGATTGAGTTATGACTGAGAAGTACGACATTTTGGCCGCCAATGGTTTTAAAGAAATTAACTCCATGAGCTGTGTGTCAATACTGCTGACCATGTTGGTAGGCGGGTCACATCAACAGACAAAACTACACTAACTAATGTATTGCTGATTTCAAAACACCAGCAGTATGCACCTTTGCCTCACTTTTCTCTTCAACTCTCCCTCACAGTTTGATTCATCCTATCTAGTATTTGTCCTAGCCTTCAGCTCCTCCCTCTCGCTGTGAAAAGAGCCAATCAGCAGCTGGTTTCTTCATCACCTGGAGTAATTTACCATTGGTTGTTTTAGAGGCAATAAAACAGACTGATTTGTAATCTTTTTTTTGTACGAGTAATTTTTAATCTGTGATAATCCATCAGTGTGTGGCCTCAGGTTTTAGCCGGGGCCGAAGAGCTTAGTGGTTTATATTCACAGCGATCCAGCACAATGTTAAACCATAATTCAGCCTAAATGGATTTATCCTGACATCGCGGCCAGATGGTTGACACAGTGATCAGGCTAATATCAGTAGCATGGCATAAACATGACCATCGTGCCGTGACCTTACAGTGGATAGGATTACTTTTCCTCTGTGGACCTTTGAGATCACTGAGAAACAAAGCAGAATCCCTTCCCAACATGTGTTTTTAAGGGATTGCTTTTAAGGGATTCTGCTTTTAAGGGATTCTGTGTTTATATGCCCTTGTTCAGATGATTTTTTCTGCTGGTGCGATATGTGCTCATTAACCTCGTTGGATGCTATATTTGCCTTGCGCTGCTGTTGTCCTCCAGTGTAGGAATAACATTATGGGATTTTTAAATATATACGTACCAGTAGGGACAGATAAGGTTAGTTGTTTCCACTGTAGGTTTTATTGTTGAGTTGAATTTGAGTCAGGTGAGCTAATACTAAAGCATGAAGTAGGGCTGGGTGATCAGATATCGCGATATTCTTGACCAAATACCTCGATATCGATATTGCGGCGATATTCTAGGGTTGACAATTGGTGCATTCTTAACATTTTTATATTTTAGATAAATAATCATCAGTAATGTGGACATAATGTCTAAGTGGGGAAAAGGCAAATAATAGAACAGTCTGGTAAGTTCAGAAAAGTACATCACTTTACTGTAATACAACCTTTAAAACCAGTAAAAGACAACACTTATGTCATATCATAATATTACGATATCCAAAATCTAAGACGGTATCTAGTGTCATATCATGATATCGATATAATATGGATATATTGCCCAGCCCTGGCATGAATACAGTAAGCATGTTGTTTTTGACTCAATTATCTACTCTATACTTGTTAACACATGCAGATGGTAATACAAAGTGAAGGTTGCATGAATGTGGAGATTATTTTACTGTGGGGAAAAAGTGTGTGTGTGTGTGTGTGTGTGTGTGTGTGTGTGTGTGTGTGTGTGTGTGTGTGTGTGTGTGTGTGTGTGTGTGTGTGTGTGTGTGTGTGTGTGCGTGCGTGCGCGCGCGCAAGTATTCTTTGTTTACATACTGCATTAAAACATACACACCCATCAGATTCCTGATGTTTCTTTTCTTTTGCAGAGATTATGAATGATGTAATCAAGAAGGTGAAGAAGAAGGGAGAATGGAAGGTGAGATGTTCACAGTTACAAGCTTATACCCTGAAATAACACAACCCTGGGTCTAATGGAGAGGAGAGCACTGATGTGTGGGCTGTGAATCAAATACATCATCGTATTTCAATGACTTACACGTCCTCACCCAGACAAACTGATCAGTGAAGTGAACCCTGCAGCTTCTTCTTGGGTTTCTATAGTTTGTAAAGCTTTGGGTATTTGTTTAATTTAATACTGTATATAATGTACACTGTACATTCTGGGAAAGAAAATCTGCTAACCTATTCCTCCTCCCTATCCAATAATTTAATAACAGCCAATTCAGACATTATGAAGTTGTTGTTTTTTGCTTAAATTAGTATATTGTTTGTCGAGTTTAGAGCTGAAACAATTATTCGATTAATTGATTAGTCAATCGGCAGAAAAATATATTGGCATTGATTCAAGTTTTAAGTAATTTTTAAAGCTAAAAATATGGATATTTTGCTGGTTTTCTTAGTCTCTGAAAGTAAACTGAATATTTTGGGTTTGTTGGACAAAACAAGCTGTTTAAACTGTGATGGGCATTTTCTTTTAGTATTTTCTGACCAAACAATTAATCGATTAAATAATTGTCCAATTAATCGGCGAAAAAAATGACTTATTTGCTGCCCTTGTCCCTTGATAACACAACTGATTTTCTTAGTTGCAGTGCTTGAATTGGGATTGAAATGTTCATCCATTTTTCTAGGCTAGGCTAGGCTCACCCCGAGGTCACAGGCGACTTTGTTGATATAAATACTCAACCTGCGCAAGCGCAATATGGAATATATTCAGTGTGAAACACTTCCTCTGGCGGTCAGTAAGGATGAAAGAGAACAATAATTTGACACAAAATATTGATTTGTAATGTATTTTATTGATTTAAAAATGGTCCTTCAGAGTCTATGATCACACCTGCGTCCATAGCAGCGGTCTGCTATTCAGAAATAACAGACTGTAGAATGCCCTAATTGACCAATTTAGAATTGAGTATTCAATAAAGCTGTGTAATAAAACAGAGTAACTAAGGCCACGCAGTAGTCACAGGAACAGAACACAAGAGTTAAAGCCTAGATTTAAAGGGATGGCAGAGAGTTTCACTTGATTCGTTTTTACAGTTTTGGACATTAAAACAAAACTGACTTCTAATGTCAGTTAAAAGCATGAGCAGGCTAAAGATTGTAATAATCCCCAGAAATGATCCTCAGTGAACATCAGGTAAAACACAATTCACAAAATGGACGTATAGCTTTAATTAAATGAGACAGTTTTACTGTTGGCAGCATGTCATGTGAGTATTAAACTATGTAAAGTTACAGTTCTTATTTCCTGTTGCCAGGCACTGATTGTGGACCAGCTGAGCATGAGGATGTTGTCGTCCTGCTGCAAGATGACAGACATCATGACCGAGGGCATCACCAGTAAGAGACGATGGTCACATTCTCTCCATTGTTTGTCTGTCTGTGTATGTTTCTCTTTAACGGTTTATATGCACATGTCTGTTTCTGCTTCTCTAGTCGTGGAGGACATCCTGAAGCGACGAGAGCCTCTTCCTAGCCTGGAGGCCATTTACCTAATTACACCCACAGAGAAGGTACCCGTTCTCTCTCTCTCTCTCTCATTCATAGTGACGTGTATTCAGACGTGTGTGTTGACTCAGCTGAGGCAAACCACACATGCGCACTTGTGTTTCTATGGTCTCTCTCTCTCTCTCTCTCTCTCTCTCTCTCTCTCTCTCTCTCTCTCTCTCTCTCTCTCTCTCTCTCTCTCTCCATCAAATTAGAGTAGAGTATTATTACCAATGCATGTTGTAGAAGGTCCACAGTGTACCATAAATGTAATACTTAATACACATTGACATAGAGAAAAAAAGCACAAATGGTTTGCACATTGCTATAATTATTTGTTTTTCTTACATTTTGTTATACCAACCAGAAACATAAATAATTACAAACTAATCATTAGAAAATTAAAAGGAGTCAGATTTCAAAGAAGCTTTTATTTGTTGGTTTCCCATACGTTGTTGCTTCAATGGCATTATTAATTTTCCCAACTAGGTATTTTGTTTTGTTCTGTTTGGTATTCATGTTTGGCCAATTATTGTAAGCTTTATTGGCATGGAGTGTTGAGCAAAGATTTTAAAAGATTTAGCTTGTGGTCATTTGTTTACTAAGTGGTTAATGTAAAAGGCTTTGGCAACATCAGTTGATCAAACCATCATGGCAATAAAGCTTTAATGAATTAAAGTGTACACAAGACAAGTGATACACAGACTGTAGTCACCACACTCACATGAACGCTACAATCTGAGGCCCTGATTACCTGTTTCTCTCTCCTCAGTCTGTCCACACCCTCATCGCAGACTTCAAAGACCCTCATTCAGCTAAATACAAGGGAGCCCATGTTTTCTTCACTGACTGTGAGTAGGTCCATGAAGACTTCCTTCAACATTACTGTATGTAATACACTGTTTTTGTTTTAACACGTTTGCATTGCAGAATTTTGAATATGTTCTGCTGTGCTTTTTAACTGTTTTCTTCCCATGTATCATCTCTTGTGCTCGTTGTATAATCTGTTATGTATTGTTAAAATGGTAGTGCTGTTTTTTCAGCTCTGTGTCGCTATTTCTTTCTTAGATAAACTCCTTTCTTGTATTTTTTTATATATTGGTAGGCACACTGCTCATTGTTGTTAGAGCACCGAATATTATCTTCAAATCTCCCCAGTTTACTCCCAGCTCACTGTCAGTTCATTAATGAGTTATTTTTCAAATCATCAACAGTGAGCTGGGAGGAAATGGGTTTTAGGATTTAGTTAGGTGCTGTAACAAAACCAGTGTTTCTTTAATCACATTGGTTAATTTGATTAATGAACGCTGTACAGAGGTCATCACAGTCCCTTCTTGTTTTTTGAATGTGTATTTTCCCTCATTTCTCATTTTGTGGTGCCTAAGAAACATATTTTGAAGCTGTTGTGCTTTTTAGTATTCTAGTATAGTATTGCATTGCACAGCGGTGAGAGATGGGCTTCATTTAATTCAAAGTTTGGCGCTGCTATGGAACAGTTACATGCCACAGTTACATTTTACAGTAAATGTCTTTGAGTAAGAGACATGTCTTTGTAACGTGGGTTGGTGTTCACATACAAATCTGTCGCTACATCCTGTCAACTGAAACATAATTATCAAACATCATAGCTCAATGAAATATGTCAAATTAATATTTGAAGCTATTATCTGGACCAATGAATCAGAATCCCTTATTGTATAAACATGTCTGCTATTAATTCAAATGAAAATGTTCTCAATTTTACCTTTCCAGCCTGCCCTGATCCTCTCTTCAATGAGCTGGTGAAGAGCCGCGCTTCCAAAACCATCAAGACTCTGACGGAGATCAACATCGCTTTCCTGCCCTACGAGTCTCAGGTAAACATCCAGCTGTGTGTAATGGTTTTGGGTAGTGACGGCTACACTGGCAATGTTAGATAACCTCAGGGATGAAGCTTTTGCATGTGCGTCCACTTTCGCAAAGATTTCTGAAAAGAATTTAAAAATAGATCCATGGGGACAAATGGCTTTCAGTGAGCCTAAACAGAGTTTTACAACCCTGGATTGTTTTATCTTTCATGTCATTATTCAACATTCTTTTCTCCTCTAAGCAGGCAATGACTGAAAGCAAATATAATTTTACTGTTTGTTAGTGACTGAGTGAAAACCAGAGAGAGAGAAAGATCCAGAGATAGAAAGCTTGATTTTGAGTAGCGAGAGATCGATAAAGACAGGTAGGAGGAGAGAGATGCTGCAAAGGCCACAGCCAGGAATAGTAACAGGGAGGTTAATGGCTGTTAGAGGCAGGGATGGATAAAAAAGAAATAAATAAATAAAGACCGAGAGACTCACACACTAAGGTGGTGGCTTGGCATAATGCTGCTGCTTCAGCAGTCACTCTGTTTACTGCCAGACGGTTCCAGAAAGACTCACAATGGCCCTCATTTATCAACCTATCGTAGAAACCAGCGCAGATATGATCGCAGATATCATCTCACGACAGGCTTCGCGTGTGATTCATGAAACGTTTGTATCACACCAATCAGAGCGTAAGATTGATAAATGCAGCGGCATTATTTAAATATCACGCCCCAATATATTCTCGGTTTTGAGGCCCCTACAATTTATGACATGGTGAGACGTAATCCGGCTAAGAAGCGGCACTTTTCAGAGGTGGAGATTGAAACCCTGATATCTCAGGTTCATTTGCACTAACGTGTGGAGTATTTGGCGGCCTGAAAACTGGTATTAAAGGTTGTAGAAAGAATGCGGAATGAAAAGAGATGCGGTCAACAATTGCCGTAGTAAATCGGACTCGAGCTGAAATTTATTTAATTTATACATCCTTGACACATGTATGCTATAGTCCTATTAGTAATACACAGGCTGATGTTGCAATCTCTTAGGCCTACATGGTGTACCTATATTTAAATAAACACACAGTAGCGGAGTTTAGGCCGTGTCTTTTATTTTACTCATGTTTTTTTCATGAGTCAGAGCCAGGCAACCGTGAGCGCGTGACCTCCGCCCCCCCGTGCTGGACCACCACCCCGAGCCTGTCTCCTGACAGCAGAGGGGCTGGAAAAACAAGCCGAAATAACTCAGTCAATGGCAGAAATAAATCGTTCACTTGTGATCATTAACCTTTAAAAGAGAAACGAAAACCTGAAGAATAAATAAAAATGTTGTGCATCGTCATGTTTCCTGTATTGAATATCATTGTCAAACATAACACTATACCTTTTAAAAGAGTTGAATAACATCCTGTTAATCAATCCGATGGAGCGCTCCACCGTGGCCCGTGCGCGTACATGTGCACTGTTGTACTGGCACATATAGAGGTCTTCTAAAAGAGCCAGATCTGCCATTAAGTGATCAACTGATGACTTCTCCTTTTCCTTCTCCTTTTAAACTGATTATATGCGGCACCGCAAGGCCACACTGACTCGAAAACTTGCGTACACGAGTTCAGACCAGACGTTCAAATTGATAAATGCCGAGCTTTGCGTAGGAATCGGCGTACGCCCGTCCTATGCCTGTTTTAGGTCGTACGCACGTTTCATAAATGAGGGTCATTGTCACATCACCTTCCCTTCTGCCTGCTTCTCCACCGTTGCTATATTTCCAAATTTCTGCCTGCATCACGTTTTTCCTCCTCCCTCCCTCCCTTCCTCTGTTTTTTTTTAGCCCACCATTCCTCCGCCCGTGCCTCTACACGTTGCTTGCGCTTTCTCTGCTCACTGCTCTCCATCAAGCTTTTTATTTTTTATTATATTCATATTTATTCTTATCCTTCCTCCAACCATATTTTTCCTAATTTCCCCTTCTCTCTCCCCCCCGTCTCTTTCTTTCTCCCACATATCTCCTTCTCTCCAACCTTCTCTCTCTCACTATCTGAAGATGCTGCTTGGCCCATAATGCTTTGCTCTCCTCCTGTCTACTCTGATTAATTCAGAGTCAGTGGTTTTCTGCTCCGGGCAAAGTGCTGCCTCACAGCCCCGCCCACAGGTTGATGCTCTCGTTCTATTGGATGAGTCAGGATCCACACAGCAGGCGGTAGCCAATGGTAGCCGAGCTAACGTAGGGACCATTCTGCAAAGCAGAAGTGTGATCATGTGACTGTAAACAGATGGGGTGGGAGGAGGGAGTGGTAGTGAGTGATGCGGGAGAGGAGAGAGAAGATGAAAGTAGAGAAGATGAGAAGAGAGAAGGCACAGAAAGAATAGGAGACAAGAGGAACAATGAAATGAGGATGAGATGAGAGGACGAAGAGATTGGATGGAGGAGATAAAACAAGGAAACAGTAGGGGAGGAAAGGGGACAGAGGAAAAAGGGTTTAGAGAGGAAAGAAGGAAGCAAGGGAATTAAAGGAGAGAAGAAGAGAGGAGAGGAAGTGGCAGGAGAGGAAAGATAAGAGGAGAGAGGATATGCAGTGGAGGAACAAGGCAATGGCAGAAGAGAGGAAATAAGGAAATGAGAGAGAAGAAGAGACAAAGGAGAGATTAAAGGAGTGAGACTTTAGAGGATGAACAACAAAGAAAGGAGATAACCGAAGAGGAGAGAATACGTTAATCAGCTATGTTTGATATAATAACACCTCCAGCTCGTTTCTCGCAGCAAGATAACATGCTGCGTGTCCACGGTGACCTGCTGTATTTTACACAGAACATTTCACATTCTCCATGATGATCTGTCATCATCATCACATCAGCTTTTACATCAATAATCAGCCTTTACATCGTGAAAACTGTTCCTGCGCACATTACGTTAAAAAGTGTAGGAAGATGGAAAAGTTTAAATCAACAAAAATGGAAAGGCAAGAAAGTGTTGTTGCTGAAACAAAGTTTAAGTTCTGTGTGTGTGTGTGTGTGTGTGTGTGTGTGTGTGTGTGTGTGTGTGTGTGTGTGTGTGTGTGTGTGTGTGTGTGTGTGTGTGTGTGTGTGTGTGTAGGTATACTCTCTGGACAATCCAGATGCCTTCCACAGTTTCTACAGCCCCCATAAGACCCAGCTGAAGAATCCGGTGATGGAGAGGCTGGCTGATCAGCTGGCCACGCTCTGTGCCACCCTGAAGGAATACCCTGCTGTCAGATACCGAGGGTGAGCAGCACCCTCAAACGGAGGCAGCTGTGGGTACAGGCTGGTTTCCAAAACAAAAGGCATTTTAGCAGTCAAGGAAATAGCTTATTTGTGCGAGAGGTGTTAAAGCTAACCATGGGTGATATGTTGAGGATGCTGGTTCCTACTAGGAGTGACATAGTGGTAGTGAAAGATTACATTTTCAAAAAAGTCACACTTTTGCTCCTAAAAGAACAACAGCTATTTATCACATTTTTTTTCATAAACAAGTTCAGGATCTCTTAAGTTGGTTATGAGGAGTAGCTTTTTATTCTCCCAGATGGCTAACTAATTTGTTAACACTCAGAAAACTACAGATTTGTCATCTATTATTGTCTACCTTATTTATGATATCCAAGTATGCTCTTCCTGTTATAAAAACATCTACACTGGTCAGCCCTCTCTGTCCGCTCGACCTGCGATGGTTGAGAGCTTGAGGGGAAATGGTGTTTAAGAGCTACTAAAAACAGACATACTGTAGCACATATAAAAATACCCTGCTTGGAATAATAATTTGTCTGATTTGGTCTTTTCACAAAAGAGTTCAATTCCCTCGTTGAAATTCTTAAAATGATAAAATAAACTCTTTCAATTTGCTGGAATCTATGAATATGTACAGAGAAACTTTCTCCCTTCAGATGGTTAGTGTAAAAACAGATTTCAAACTCTGTTTGATCTGAACAGTGAAGCCTAAATATCCAGGTGAAGTAACGATAAGAAAGACACATCTTTGAGCGGAGAGGATTTTTTTTCACCAGAGCTGTTATACACATTTCTGTCTCAAATGCTCTCAAAATGTATTTTTTCCCCGTAAATATTGTATTAATGTTTTCCTCTGTATTTTCTTTTTGTTTTGTCTCCTCTGTTTTGATTGGACATCTGTCTCTCACTACTTTTCGCTTTTATCTGACTTCCTGTCTCTCTGTCTCCCTCCACATGCTTTCAATTGTCTGTCCCTCTGACCACCCATCCATCTTACTATCTGTCATTCTGTCAGCGAGTACAAGGACAACGCCACCCTGGCCCAGCTGGTTCAGGACAAACTGGACGCCTACAAGGCTGATGACCCAACTATGGGAGAGGTGGGTTCAGGACAATACATTTTTTTTGTCCCCCTGTATTCCTGCTAATGATTTGTTTTGTTTTTGTCTCATATGTATCTAAATGGATGGATAGATAGATAGATAGATAGATAGATAGATAGATAGATAGATAGATAGAATATCACACAGCACACATACAGAATATACATTAAATAATACAATACAATATACATGAAATAATAATAGAATAGACTACAAGAACAAATATTAAGTTAGTCGCACAGTTGAAGTCTACATTACTTTTAAATGTACTTCAAAATGATCATACTGTATGTATAACATCATATGTGTTTGCTTATGCTATCCCTCCTTTCATTCCTGTATCTGTCTGTAGGGTCCAGATAAGGCTCGCTCACAGTTGATCATCCTGGACAGGGCGTTTGACCCCGTCTCTCCCGTCCTGCATGAGCTCACCTTCCAGGCCATGGGCTATGACCTCCTGCCCATCGAAAATGACGTCTACAAGTAGGAAAAACACAAATGACAAACGTGATCACTTTAGAGGGCAGTGTTTCCATTTGTATTAAGGTCTAGGTTAAAGCTGCAGTAGCTAGAATGTGCATATAAAATATTCATGTCCACTTCAATCAATTCCTAAATGAGTGTCTTTCAGTGAGGACGTGTGTCTCTTTTCTTCAGGTATGAGACCAGTGGCATTGGAGACTCCCGTGAGAAGGAGGTTCTGCTGCACGAAGACGATGACCTGTGGGTGAGCCTGAGACACAAACACATAGCTGAGGTGTCCCAGTGAGTACTTTCCTTCCTACTTTATAAAGCTCTTCACTCAGTCTTTGGATGCTGACTTATGCGATATAACAACCTTTCTCTCTCGTCTTACCGCTTCTCCTTGCCTGTTTGTGTTTCGTCATTAGGGAAGTGACGCGCCAGCTGAAGGAATTTTCTGCCAGCAAGAGGATGAACACTGGGGAGAAGGTAAAGAGGAAGCGTTGATTTACACAGTCTGAACATACGGTATTGGTCTTATAGCGTTACTCAGCATGGTGGAGGATGTCTTTGATTCTTCTCCTCCTCCTGAAAAAAGGTGTATTCGGTGCAGGGTGTGTTCACTAACTTTTATGTGAAGAGATCTACTTTACATTTTAAAGGAATATTTGTACATTTTGTGAAAGAAGCTTATCCACTGTCCTGCTAAGAGTTAGATAAAAAGATCTATACCACTCTCACATCCTGATATCGCACTCTTTTGCTTTTGTTTCAACAGACCACAATGAGGGATCTGTCCCAGATGCTGAAGAAGATGCCTCAGTACCAGAAGGAGCTCAGCAAGGTGTGTGTGTGGGTGGGTGGTTGGGTGGGTGTGGGTAGGTGTGTGTGTGTATGAAGTTTCCTTTGTGTGTGTAAATGTGTATGCTGCTGACCCAGTGTGTTTTGTGTTTTCCAGTACTCCACTCATCTGCAGCTGGCTGAGGACTGCATGAAGCATT